>JADRCD010225502.1:19302-53850 GCA_019843815.1 Montemys delectorum | reverse complement strand
CTGTGAGCCACCTCCCTTCCACATACAGCTGTGAGTCACCTCCCCTCTACACACAGCTGTATCACCTCCCCTCCATGCACAGCTGTATCACCTCCCCTCCATGCACAGCTGTACGATCTCCCCTCCACACACAGTTGTATCACCTCCCCTCCATGCACAGCTGTATCACCTCCCCTCCACATACAGCTGCAAGTTACCTCCCCTCCATGCACAGCTGAGTCACCTCCCCTCCACACACAGCTGTGAGTCACCTCCCCTCTACACACAACTGTGAGTCACCTCCCCTCCATGCACAGCTGTATCACCTCCCCTCCATGCACAGCTGAGTCACCTCCCCTCCACACACAGCTGCGAGTCACTTTCCCTCCACACACAACTGTGAGCCACCTCCCCTCCACACACAGCTGTGAGCCACCTTCCCTCCACACACAGCTGTGAGCCACCTCCCCTCTGGGCACAGCTCAGTGAAATGGGATGCCAGTTTTTTTGAAAAGCTGCTTGCTCAGTGATTGCTAGATAAAGGAGAACCCTACATCCCTGCCTTCTTCCCACAGGGAATGTCTTGAAAACAGCCAGGACATACTCACATTCACCATCCTTACATGGTACCCACTTAGTTCCGTAAGTCCACTCTGGGTGGACTAAATCACAGTTGTTAGAATCAAATTCTGTCTCACACTGGACAACAGGCTGTAAGAGTGAGTGATGGCCAAGCAAGCAGCATCTTTCTGTTATTGTGACACAGTGGGGTGTAAAAAAGACACCCTAGGGTCCCTTTGTACACAGGACACTGCGCTGCAAATGAGACCTAACAGAAACCAGCTGCAATCAAATGTTCAAGGATAGTGGAGGGAGTCAGGAGGATCTGAAGATGGTTTACTGCATCCGGTCAGTCACCATCCGCCACCATGTGCTATCCACACCACCTCAAGCCCTAACCTGGGAGGGAGAGCATCCCTCCAGAGAAAGTCCAGTGTCCGGAAAAAGACACTCTCATCCCAAATCACAGAAGCAAGCGGCCAGCCTTTCTGCACATACTAAGTTGCTTTTATTAATCCAGAACAGCATGCTACAGATACTGTACAGCATGGACATTTATTCATTACAAAATGGCTTCCAAACCATTCAAAAATGAACTTGGGATAAGCATCGAACAGAACAGTAACACCACAACTGTTAGGAAACATTCAAAGTATTCACACAAAAAAATGTTATAGTTAGCATTTTAATAAACCAGAGAAAACCGGAGACAGTTTTACAATCGCTTCATGTCAACTACGATGGCACTGAAGGAACAGGTCTTAGCTTTGTACAGCATTTTACAACATCGGCATGCCTAGGTTTTCTTGTTTTTAAAGTTCACTACCTACTTGTATGTAATATGTGTACATAAAAGTGGCAGCTGGGTTTTTTTTCTTTTTTTCTTTTTCATTTAAGAGTAATCTAATATACAGGATTTTTGGCCCTTAAGGGTTTAGACCTCTTCATTTAAAATGCTTTCTGGACAGTCTGCTACCAAACACATTTTGTTATAGGTGACATTAAAACTACATACAAATCTATCTATGTAACATCACAGCAAAACATGGCGAACAGAAAGTACGGCATCAAAAAAGAGGGAGAAAGCTAAAGTCACTGAGAATTTTGGCACATAAAAGTTTTGCACACGGTCAGTCCATGTTCTAAGAGCACAGGGCAATTGACTAGGAGGTCAAGGGGGAAACGGGGTGGTTCCCACGGCTGCTCAGACAGCTGCTCGGACCCTCTCGCTAACGTTCAAGTCTTGTTTTACATAATGGCTTTTAAAGCAACTTCTGTTAATGCTACTGATCCTTAATGCAACTATCAATGTCCATTTGGTGGCATCTGGGTTTTATACGGAAACAAACAAACAAACAAACAAATGAAAGTCAAAAAAAAAAAAGGAAACAAAAAAATATATACACATTTTATATATAAACTTAAAAACCTTGTACAAATGAGTTGTTATATATAAGATGCTTATGCTAAGGGGGGGGGACTTTATACAGTTTCAAAAAAAAAGGAGAACATATTTAAAATTGGACGGACATACAGGTACGACAAGCAACCTCTAAAGCAATAAATACTACTGGTCCAACAGTGTTGATTCCATTCATTGTTGAGTAGTGTCCCCTCCCCCCCAAAAGAACAACACCATGGAACAAGGTATATTAACACATTTTAACCCTTTGTTTCTGTACATTTAAACAATAACAAGTAACATCATGATAAAAGTTGTTTCACACGGGAGAAAAAAAAGAAAGAAAAAAAAAAAGAAAGAAACGGCACTGCATTCGTTGTGCCCTCGTGGTTTAAATACCAAGGTGTAAAGTGATTGGTTCGCAAGCTCGTATTTAATACAAATAATACAGAACCAACTCCTTCTGGAGGGTGCTTCAAAATTGCTTCTCTCTCTTTTTTTTCTTTTTGTTTTTTAAATCAGTCTTTTAAAACTAAGCTATCCGAACTACATAACAGTTATGTATATATATATATTTTTTAAACGCTACAAAGACTTTAAACAGCTGTTGATAAAAATTTTGGTAGAATCATGAGGTTTCTCTCATCTACATATTTAAAAGGAGAAATTGAAATAAGAATGGGTCAAATATTGACCAATGAACTCCATAAACATTAACTCATGTAGCCACGGTGGCACAAAATTAAAGAGTACAAAACAAAAGCTTTCCAAGCGGGGAAGGGCGAACCAAGAACCAGAAGGAAACACTTCAATTAAGCAGGCGCATGGAGGACGAGGAGGCGGAGCTATTCTAAAGACTTGGTCACCAGAGACAGAGGCTGGGGTTGTGTCCCAGCCAGCGAGTTGTGGGAATGTAAGGAAGAAGTTGATGGTTGTGCGAGCGAAGAGGAAGGGACCATGGACGGCTGCAGAGTGGCAGGTGGCAGGTCCAGGGCCCCATTGGGACAGAGGGCAGAGGCCTTGCCATGGGCAGCTTCGGCCAGCAGGAGCGCGGGTGGCGGAGGCATCATGGACAGGTGGGCCAGAGGATCAGGCTTCAGGGACAGCGAGAGTGGCTGTGTCTGCTCAGTCTGTGACTTGGCGTCTTGGGGAGGGGAGCCTAGCAGATGCGGTGAGGGGGGAGGCGAGTCTAGTAAGCTTCCATCTGAAGAGGGTGGGCTGAGGCAGCTGCCTTCACCTTGTATGTAGCGAACGCACTTTTTTTTTCTCCTAGAAACAGGAGGAGAGAGTTGTCTGTGAATAAAGGGCAAAGATGCCAAGGGAGCGAGATATCTAATGCTCACAGCAAGTTGACCCTTACCTAAGGGATGTCTCCCTGCGAGTCATGGCTCGAGGTCACAGAGCAATTAAAAGCAGTGACTTCGGTAAGTTGTGTGGCTCCCGTGTTCACTCTGATTTGCCTAGCCACGCCCTCCCTCCCCTCACGGGACACTCCCAGGGCCCTATTGAACAGACTGATGGAAGTGACCTGCAGAGGGTGGTACACATTCACTGGGAAGTGGGTTTGTCTATATGATGACTAACATAGTTTATCTCTCTTTGGGCTTAGATGATCTTCCTTTTCCCATCACATCTTGCCTGCCCTCCCAATGATCCCACCCCAACCCCCAGTCCCCAATGATGCCTCTGTGTATTTAAAAGAAAAAAAGAGCTCCTTCCCCAGTGGCCTCTTATCAATATGAAACCCTCAGAATGCTGACTGTTGAGCCCATATAGCTGAAGGCAGAGCTAGCAAGAGGCTTAAAGGTTTTAACACACCACCACTGTGAGGCTGCTGGTGCCCAGAGAAGCTTCAGGCTTTGTCTGTTAAGAACCACACCAAATCGAGAGGTCAGAATCAGGTGAGAGGGGAGGGAAGTGGGGGAGAACAAAACCAAACCAAAACAAACTAAAGAAACAAAACCAACCAAGAAAAGAAAAAAATGAATAAGAAGAACCACTAAAAAAAAAACAAACAACAAAAAAACAAAACAAAACAAAAACAAAAAACCAGGTAGAAAAGGGCAAACAAAGGTGGGGGAGGGGGAGAATAAGAAAAACAGAAAATGATTCAAAAGTACAAGAATAACTGGTTGACATGGCCTGCAGGTTGTGGATAAAATTAAGATTCAAAGTTGTTTAAAATAAACTTTTTTTTTTTTTTGGTTTTGTATTTTTTCCCCCTTAAAGATTTGGGGTTTCCCTTTCCCCGCCCTCTTGGTGAGAAGGTTGCAAGGAATGAGGGTGGTATGCAGGGGCAAGGTCTTGTCCTTGTCAGCTTGCTGAGGCCCGGAGTGGAGCACACAGCACAAGCCAGTCAGAGAAGTGATGGGGAGGGTCCTTGGGATGGGAGTCTGAACCTGAACGACCAAGTCTGCCCTTTGCCAACACCACAGCCTCGTCTCCCCACAAACCATTTGTGTGGGAAGTAGGAGTGAGAATCTTAGAGCCTTTCTCATTTATCATCAAAGGATAAGGTGGGAAAAAGAACTCAAGAAATCAGGCAGGGGCTCCCGAATCTTTCCTTCCTGCTTCCAGCCCTGGTTGATGGGAACCTACTTGGTAGGAAAGGTGATCCCAGGGATCAACCCGCTGAGGTTATAAAAGCAATGTAGATTTGGAAATGTGCTCATCCAGTCTCCTCAGTATAGCTGTGAGAGCCACGATGGGTACTGATCCACTCAGAACCTAGCATATGAGCACCAGTCAGCTACTTGTCACTGAAAAACCTTCATGATGCCTCCTGTTGAAGGCAGGCAACCCCCATGGGACAGTGTCTCTGACATTTGCAGGGATGGGGCTTACTGCATGAGCTCTTCTGGTCTAGGCCCAGAGCGTGGGGTGGGGTGGGGTGGAGCCATGGACTCTGTAGAGTGTCAGGAGGGTAGGAAAAGAGGGGAGGGTGGAAGAGAACATGCTCAGTCCTCCCAGAGCCTGAGGTCTACGGGACAAGCAGCCTTGGATCTGGATCTGTCCAGGCCAGGAGGAGTTCAAGGGAAGCAAGGATGGCCCTTCTCACCCTGTCTGACAGGCTTCCTTTCCTTCCTTGGGATAGACTAGCACAGACTAAGGCTTCTCTCCCATCCCAGGACTGAAACAGTTAAACCTCTCCATTTTAAACCACCTTGGCCTGCAGATCAAAACATGCTCACAAACTAGGTTCTCCATGCATTTTCAAAATGGGGAGAAGAAAAGAAGGGGAGGGTGGGGAGGGTATGAGCAAAATGGAGAAAGCAAGGGAGCAAGAGGAGAGCGAGGAGAGGGAGTGAGAGGGGCAACCAGAGGGCGGCATAAAGCGACATTCCAGGCTCTGCCAGGGTGGGGCGAGAAGATGGAGAAGCAACTTGGTGGGCTCAAAACAGTCTGCTTAAAATGTTCTCAAACGCCAACCAAAAGTAGGCTCTAAGAATCCTGATTGTCTAGGAGCATCGCTGAGGCTTTCTTCATGCCTCCCACCCTCCTTTCCAGATCATGAGGCTGCGTGGGCATAATTAGAACACAGGACAGGGAGCCTATGATGATGGACTGATGCTCCCCCAAATAGAGCAGGCTGAGGCAAAAGGTAACTGAAACACAAACATCTGGATGGGTCAGAAAAGGCCTCCATTTCTAAGGACTTGTGTGTGTTGATTTTTTTCTGAAGGTCCTACTGATTTTAGCATCCAGCTCTGTGTGACAATGGCAATGTGTAAAGGAAGAGCTGGAGGGAAGGGGGATGTGTACCTCCCTGTTCAAGCTCTATACCGTGACCCTCCCCCATCCCACTTTAGAAGGTGGACTTTCCTAGGCATCCATGTCTAGCTTCTCCTGTATGCATTCTAGGGGTGCTTCCTGGTCCTATTTTGGAAGGTTCTCCTCAAACAGACGACAGAAATAAGCTTGCAAACACATTTACAGCATAAAGAAAATGTTCAAAATGGAAGAAAAAATGGCAGCTAGAACTTTCTAGGGCCAGAGGATGGCTGCAGAGTGTCAGGGTCCTGTTGGACTCCATGTCCTATTGTCCAGGGACACCTCAGCCTCTTTGAGAACAGAAATGCAGTTGGCCCCCAACGTGTGTTTTAGAGAATCAAGCTGACACAGTTTTAATCTGGCCAAAACAAAATAAAAACCCAATTGAAAACCTGTTACTGTTGGTGGTGGTAAAAGTATTAAGAAATTTCTGGTTGGGAGAAGATAGCCCACCATGGACCTAAGCAAAGATGGGTTGTATTGAGGATGGAGGTTGGGTTGGGTGGGCTATCCTTGCTAATGTTAGTAATAACTTCTGAAGAAAAGGCCGAGTCTAAGTTTGCAGTAACAGTAACAACCATTTATGAGTAAAATTATGAGGCCTAGCACCGCTACCAGTCTCACTGCAGGGCCCAGAATGGGGCAATGGTATCAACTGTGACTTGCTCTGGCAAGATGCTACACTGTAACGTGTTAGTCAACTTATCATCTACAGAGGTTAAGCAGGTCTCTTCTCTCCGGGGCTCGCCCTAATTTAATACCTAACGTCCTTATACAAGTATCTCCTGAAGTCCCTGGGGCCGCTCTGAAGATTTGTCATCTCTGAATGATGTCTGCTCACAGGAAGCTGTTCTCCTACTAGGTGCCTGTCTAAGGCCGATTCCCTCGCTGCTTACTCCCACAGGGCTGTCTGCGTAGCTTTCTGTCAGTGATGACTCTCTGGCACTCTCTCCCCTGAGGTCTGTGTGGTCAGCAATCTCTCATACTGGCACGGGAGAAGGGGACTCAGAGACACAGCAGACTCATGGGCATGCGCGGGATGGGATGAACGTCTGATCTAACGTCTAGACACGGAGCACGGCAGGGGGGTGGGGAAGAGGGACACGTGACGCAGGAGGTACTACAAACAGGGGTGTGTGTTTGGGGTTTTGAGATACCTACCATCATAATATTCCAAATTCAAAGACTGCTTGGATCAGAACAAAGAAACAACAAATTTAACCAAAAGTGGTCATTAAAAGACAAGGAAAGGGCTGGGTACTTAGAGAGCATCCCTCCACCAGGAAGGAAGTACCTACACCTTCTCTGACAGTACCCTGAGTTGGAAAACCTGCAGGCAGATCATGGGGCTCAGTTTGGATTCTTCCGGACTGATCTGATGCATGTGGGACCCACGCTAAGCTTGCACATAGTCTTGCACAAACGTTCGACTGTTTGCTCTGCAGGCCAGGCAATGCCGCAGTATCTGACTACCGTCCCCTTCTCACAGACTGTTAGCCGGTGCATGTCATTCAATGCCACGCTACTTGCTCAGCACTGTAAAACAATGTCAGCTAACGAGCTCCTCCATACAGATAAGTGGGCTTTAAACACAAAACAACCAAAGAGAAAAACAAAGAGAAAAACGTTTTTTTTTTTTTCTCCTGTTGTTGTTACTTTGTTTTCATTTTTCTAAAGCAGCCTGCCCCAATGCACTTATGCCAGCATCTTAGAAAAAAAGTGCATGGGAATGCTCACTGCCAAGTTTAAGTTCTGACTCTTTCACACCTGGGGGTGGGGGGGTGCGGGTAGGGAGATGACACAGTGGCTCTCTGCTCAGTATGCAGGACAGCCAGTCATTCACTAGGCCGGCCAATTCCAAGATGCTGGCTTTCAAAGGAAAAGCCTCAGTACCTGTCTTCGTGTGTTAAGGTCATGGCTGTCAGCCCTTGCCACCAGGGACATGTTCTTTGCAAGAACAGGGAGGAAAGAGGGAGGAAGGAAACGGTATGAAATTAGCAAGGAAAATCTGAAGAATGAGAGTTTATTAGTTATTGATGCCCGTGGAGGAAAGTAGATGTGAACGGGGGGCAAAATAAATTGACCCGCTAAGGCAGCAGAAGGATAGAAGGCTCTGATTGCTCCCAAGGCCTCAGAATGGTCATGTACCTGCAGGGTTTGCACCATAAAGTCTGTCGGTCAAGCCCGAACAGTGCCCGACACTTCTTTGGAGTATTTGCATCTGTTAGCATAAGGTAAACACAAAAAAAAATACAACACAATGGTGGGTAGTGTTCAGTTGGATGTGAGACCTCCACTAATTGTCTTCTGCATCATCTTGGCTCTACTTGACAATTTTGTCCCTCATCAAGGGTTTGAAAGGAAGGGGCTTCTATGAGCCAAACCAAAAAAATTAAATAAATAAATAAAATAAAATGCACACGCACACACATACATACAAAGGAAAACAACAACCAGAAACCAAAAACAACAAGGAAAAATAAACAAAAGGAGAGAGAGAGAGAAGAGGAGGGGTGGAGGTGACGTCATTGGCTTCTACCTAGGCCAGGATGACCACATCCTGAGCTATCACAAGGCAGGGGGTTGGCAGGCAACATTCCCTGGTCGAGGGCACGCTGGAGTCTGAGTCTCGGCCCTGAGGAGGCACACACTGTTTTACAGTGGCATTCTGGGTAGCGGCAGCTGGCAGACAAGCACATCCCTCGTGGAGCCCACACACTGGCAGGGTCCCCGCTCCCTGGTATTTCCTATGATCCACACACAAAGCTACAAAGCAACAGGCCAGAGGGGGAAGGAACGGAAGAGACAGCTGCAAACCAGCACAGCGAATCTGGGAGACTATACACACCTGCAGGGGCCGCACCAGTTATTCTGTTGATCAAGGCCAAAGCGCGCTCGGCATTTCTTAGGAGCGCTCAGGTCTGAATGAGTTCAAGAAAAGAGCGAGCAGAGGAGGAGAAGGAGAAGGAGGAGGTGGGGGAGGAGGAGGAGGAGGAGGAGTGGGAGGCAGGGAGAGAGAGGAGAGAGAGAGGGAGGCCGAGAGAAGGGGAAGGGAGGGGGGAGAGAGATACAAACAAGAAAAAAATAAAAATAAAAAAGGGAATAAATCAATGACCGGGTTACTAATAGCAAAATATTGACTTTTTTCTTTCTTTCTTTCTTTCTTTTTTAAACTTTCTTTATAAAAAAAAAAAAGTAAAAACAAAAATCACACTTATTCAACTTGTGCAAGTAGCTGTTGCAAATAAAGCTGCAGTATCCCTTATCAAGGACTCCGTCAGATCCGGTTCCGGCCGCCCACAGGACGGGAATGGCCAAGAACTTGCTCTTTCAATTATTTTTTTTCCTCTTTTTGTTTTTTGTTTTTTTTTTTTTTTTTTTTTTTTTTTTTTTGTTCTGCTTTTTTTCTCTTAATTTTCTTTTTCTCAAAGAAGAAAATAAAGCGGAGGGAAGGTTAAATTCATAACATGCTTTCTTCTTCTGAGTACTACAGTTTTGAAAAGAAACAAACGAACCAAAAAAAAACTACAAATAAACAGAACGAAATGAAACAAAACAGAAAGAAATAAAGAAAGAAAAAGGTTGTGGGTATTGGGATATTGCAGCTTTTGGGATGTCTTTTTTTTTTTTAAATCTACTTTCATTAATATTAAGAGAGAGGAGAGAGTAAACAGGCCATGAGCTGTTAAATGTTAGGAGCTCCTAGCAGGCTTGGAAGCAGGCATGGTCAGTAAACTGCTAGCAGATTTTGTAGATGACAAAAGCCAAAAAAGCGAAAGGAAGAACAAACAAACAAAAGTAAATAAATTAAAAGCAAAGGAAAAAATAATCATACTGTGATGGCATGCTGGTGTGAGGAAGCTTAGTGGGGCAACAGAAAAAAATGCCATTAGATTAAGGAGGTTTATTACTGAGTTTGTTCCATTTTTTTTTTTATCAGTCTCTTTTAAAGAAATACTGCATATTCAATTTGCACAGTTAGTTCAGCTCTAAACCACTGTTCAATGCTGCATAAACAACTGTTACGGGAACAATAGATAAAATGAGACAGAAGTTAAAGTAAAAAAACAAATAAATAAATAAAATCAACGAAAGCAACTGGAAAAAAAATCTACTGAAACATAATGCAACCGTGTAGATGATCGTTTTAAAGGATGTTCACATGTTGTATGTGTTCAATGTTAATAAGACTATAAATGGCAAGAAAAATGAAAAAAAAAAACAGTTTATCAAACTATTTTAATGACTCAAAAGCACATTAGCACCTGTGATCGGAGGAAGCGAAAGGCAAGGATTTAGGAAACATTCGCTGTGTTCTGAAAAAAAAGAACAAATTACACAAAGCCTTCAAAATTTTTGTTTGTTTGTTTGTAAAAGCCTGGCCTTTTCCAAGGGACCTTGATTGCCTATGCAGTATTTCTAGTTTCTCCTACTGAATGACAAACCTCCTTAATTTAAAATGGGTGCAATTTACCACTGTAAAGGCATGCATTGGAACATTCAGGAACAGCCCAGTTAAAACCCAACACTCACACACGCCCCTCCTGGCCCCCTAGCCTCCTCTTCCCTTCTCAAACACACACAGAACAAGCAGGCTGTCTGAAGCCCGGCGGAGGCGTGCCTGAGGCTGGCCCTCTAGTTACAGGCTTGGCAGTTATTTAAAAACACATTCCGCTAGGATTACAACGGGCTTTTCATGCAACAATGGATGCTACTAGCTTTAAAAGGGCAGTCATGAAGCAATTAATTAAAAACGCATAAACAAAAAAGGCTCTCTAAGATGGGTTCCCCACAATGTCCTGGCCTTGGATTTCTCCTGCCTCCCCCAGAGGGAAGCCTGACATAAGAGTGGTCCTCCAACTCCACCACCCTGACTCTTCTTGCTCACCATTGGTTTCCCCTGGCTGCTTGTCTCTTTTTCTCTTCTTCTTCTTCCCCTGGATGGACAGAAGAAATGCAGAAGATTAGGCCAAGAAATAGCCAAGGAGGGAGAGGTCCAGGCTCACATGGAGGGGAGCCAGAAGAGGGAACTATCTTCACCTCTCCCCCAAATCTATCTAATCTAATCCTTGAACACTGCCTAGCTGGGGAGTGGGGCACACATTTCATGGGAGGAAAAAAAAGGGGCCCCGCAGCTAGATATGGAAAGACCTCATGTCCTTCATCCATCTTCAACCTGAGCCAGAGGATCTGATTCCATAAAGGGGAAGAGGAGGAGGCAAGGAAGGTTCAGGGAGGGATGGAGAACCATGGCAGGAAGCAGGATGAGTACACACTTCCAAGGGCGCAGAGAAACCTGGAGTCCTTCAGCCGTGCATGGCTACCTGAGCTGCCCTAGCTGCCCCACAGTCTCTCACTAAGAAGGCCAAAGTGTCCCTACCAAAGTGGTTTCTTTCTGAAATGGAATGTGATCCTTCTTTTTTTAAAAATGGTAGAGTGGGGGTTGGGGTGTTTACAAAAGAAAACCAATAGGGAAGTCCAAAACTGCAGGGGTGGACATGCATAAACAAAGGGAAGTGATCCTTCATTCTCTTATGTTGGATACAGATTCCTCTGATTATACCCCAACAAACATATCACTGGTCACAGGGATTATAGTCCACAAATGCATATATTACACCCAACGCTCGGAATCTCACACCTTAACCCAGCCTGCTTTAAATGCACACAGGTGGGCAAAGTCATCTACCATGAAGCCTGCCTTAGTGTAAAGCTCTGGGTAGCTTGTGCTACTGACTGCATGCTATCTTAAATGTGGAAAGCAGAATGGTTTGTAGGGTGCACTTTCACAACAGCACGAGGTTAAAGAATCCTAAGTCTGCCCACGGCCATCCAAGAGGCATCTGTGTAACCCATATTGTCATGCTGGGAGAATGGCTAGCTCCTAACAAATATTAAAATTATGGACTGTTCTAAGTCTAGCTTTTCACTGTAACAGCCCCTCCTAACACTAACAATAGCCAGTAGTTGTCAAGTACACATAAGGAGCCAGGCATGACCAAACTGGGTAACAGCCCTACACAACCCAAAGGCCGCCATCATTCCAACCATGCAGATACAGAAACGGGCCCAGAGAGGTCTTGAGATGTCACAGCTAAGACAAGGCGGAGGCAGAAGCAAACTCAAGTGGTCTCAAAGCAATGCCCTCAGCCCCGGGCCATGCCTTCTACCAAGTACTGTCTGTGGCTCTCCACAGAGGCCATTCGTTGATACCTCAGGGGTGACGAGACTGCCTTAAGTCATAACCACCCATAAGCCTGATCCTCTCAAGTCAATGAGCAAGGATCAGGGCACACCAGCCCCACTGCAGGGTACCAGGGAGGTTCTCTAGCCCGTAGGAGGCAACTGCGCCTTTCGGACCTGTGTGTTTAAGACGATCTAAATGTTGCCACCTTGGCTTAACGGTTTTTCTGGGACAGTGACATCGTCACCAAAGAGAGAAGGATCAGGATGCATGTGCAGAAACCCTAAGGTTGTATCAGGCTTGGATGAGTCCAAGTATTCAGAGAGGGCTTCTCGGCCATCTGAGTGTATGTGGTTTGTGTCACTGAGGACATGTGCTGTGTGTGACCCTGTGTGGAGCTATACACTAGAACCTCTTGTGTTTCTTGGCATGCAAAGGGAAAATAATAGAAAGAAAGGCCTCATGGCTACCTCAGAGTGGGCAGGCGGGCTTGACCACAGTTGACTTAGGAGGCAGGAAAAAGACTCAAGAGAAGTAGTAGAGCTGGTGGGTGCCTATATCACTCCCAAATACAATCCAGAGCCATCTAATGGTCCCCCTACTGAATTCTCTGCTGTGCCCTGACACCTGGAATGAGGACATGTCCATGGTTGAGCAACGTGCTGTGTGGACTACCAACTCCAAGTGGACAGGAATGGGATGAGGACATGAGTATGTAAGAGGAGGCCATTTCCTCTTTAAATGTAACAGGAGGAAGAGAAAGCGTAAGAGATGAGAGAAAGAAAACAAGTGGGCACACATAACCTTTAGGTCAGGAAGGAAGAAGGAAGCTCTACTGTGCTGTTGGGTCAACTGGTTGTTACTATGGTACCCAGCTAGCTTCTCCCAGGTTCCGAAGGACAGGCCAAGTCTGAGCTGCCAGAGTGGGTTTCGCTCCAATGCACTTCCCTAAGGTACTAACATAAAGGCACACTTGGCTGGAAAGACAGGAAGGGCTGACTCAGGACACACTCCCAGGAGAGCCTCCTCGGCTCCACCGTAGCCTCGGCTATCTGCAGAAGCTCCATCGTCAAGTTGGTGAGAAGGGAATGTCAACTGGTTCTCACCAGAATCAAACTCACAGAGGCTTCAGGTGTGAACTTCTTGACCCCACTGTATTCCCTGGAGCATGGACGGAAGGAGCAAGCACACATCCCCACATGTGTGTAATGAGACATTGAGACAGGAGCCTGAGGACCAAGAGATCAAGATCCTGCATCCGAATCACCTCTATACCACCCCACCCCACCACTACACTGGCTCCTATTATCTCGCCACCTTCCGATGCAGTGGTGGGGGAAGTCAGGGCAAGTGCCATGGGAACCTTCTGAAAAACCTAGATAGCACATCTCAGAGGGCCCTGGGCAGTGTCTAAAGGACTCCTTGCGCGTCAAACGTGAATGCCTCTGACACCACCACCAAGTCCACCTGTCTCTTTGGGAGAGTTCATCCTGAACAACCCCAGAGGGTGCCACCTACCCTGCCCCCAGTGTGAATGGCACATGGTCCACAAACTGTGCCCTTTTTATGGGAAGGCCCTATGAAGACACGGATGCCTAGGATGCCTTGGGATATGGTAGCCATAAAAAAGCTGCATCCTGCTCTGGGATATCCATTCAGTGACTTGGGGACTGGTCTGTAATGGGTCAAAGCCAGATTTGACCTCTTAGAACTATTAGAAGTCAGGATGACAGCTGTCCTGAGATGTACGGGAAGCTGTCTGCTGCTGAAGCTGACCTGGGATTGGGTGAGGGTACACAGATAGTCCATGAGAAGGTTCAACTGCTCATCTCTTCCTTTCAATCCCAGAGGAAAGATACTTTAGCAGTGCACACACAAAAACAAGCAGAAAGCTCTCGCATAGCTAACAGCTCATGATGCTGATCTGTTGGTGCCAAGGGCTGCTCTCTCAGGAGCAGAAGTACTGTCTGGGAAAGGAGACCTGGAGGATCATGGGTAGGGGGCATGGCAATAAAGTCTAGTGGAGTCTCCTTGTCTACATGGTCAGTAGTGTGATCCAGCTCCTGCTTTACAGGCATGAGGAACAGAGTGAAGAAAGTTGAAAGAGCTAGCCCTTCCACAGATGAGGCCAATGGAATGGAGTTCGTCTTCTTTCTTCCTCATGGCACCAACAGGCAAACATTCCCCTGGCTCCGTGACCTTCCCAAGAGGGTAGAGGAAGGGGAGCCTGTGTTTGCTGCAAGATGGGTTTGACTTTAACATCACAGTGGATGGAAAGAGATGTTTTTTGAAACCAACTATAATACAATAAAGAGACAAAGCAAGAGGCGATTCCACCCAGGCAGAAAAGGGAGATGCCCATAACTCAAACCCGCTGGGCCAAATGTAGGATCAGGAATGTTTGGTAAGACGTAACAGAGGGCTCCAGAGAAGAGTGGAGTTGTTTTATGCTGCCAATGGAAGAAGTGAAAACAACAGTCACGTTAAGATGATATCTAAGAAGCAAGGCAGAGTTAAGCACCAAAAGCCGGAAGCGTGTGACACACGTGTCTTGTGATACACACCCTTTTCTACCACTGCCAAGCACAGAGACCTTTCACCTTCCCTACCAAAGGATGACTTCTGCGGGCTACTTCAAGGGATATTCCCATCATGCCTTTCTCAGGATGACATAGGCTCCCAATTCCTGAGACAACCTGGCTGCAGATGCATATCTGGCTCTCCTCCCCATGGCTGCAGACCCTGCTGAAGACCTGTGAGGAATGAGGAGAAAAACACGCTCCTCCATCTAGTGTTGTCTTTACGAAACAGAACCACTAATGACAGGGGCTTAATCTGGACTCTAAGTCCTTTTAGATGCACTCTGAAGCTCCACTTTTTCTAAGGGGTAGGCAAAGAGGTACAGATGTCCCAAATCAGTCTCTGCCAAGCTACTGGATTAGGGGTCAGGGACAGGCCCCAATAGTGGACAGAGTGAATGGTCTCGAGGCCTAGTTCAAGTAGGCAGTAAGCCATCTTCTAGGTCCTTGCAGACACACAATATATCCACAAAGACTGAATTCTCCAGAAAGCGGTCCACGTACATAGTTATCCCGTGCAGACCAGCCAGGGTACAGCTGCATGTGAAGCTGCCGCTCCTTCCGGGCCAGCTCGTAGTACTTGGCCTGTTCTTCTCTGGACAGGGCATGCCACTGCGGGGAACATGGGACAGGAATAGAAAGACACAGAAACATCACAATCTACACCAAGGCGATAAATGAGACTCGATGCTTTGGGGGGCACAAGTCCATCCAGACATGGTGGAAGGTGCAGATACTGATGGCTGGCTGGGCCCTGGCACTAACATGGATACTCATAGAAAGCATATCTGTTCTCTGTGCCCTTCTACCCATTGCTGTATCCACGACAGGAAGGTTCAGGATGTGGCTATCCCAAATGCTGTTCAAAGGCACAATGGTCTTGACAGATGGAAGCCATACAGGGATTCAAAGCAGCAGGGTTGGGCAGAAATGCTCTAGGTGACAAAGTGGAGAGGGCCACCTGACACAATGCTTCTGGTGTATTGGTGTATTCGTGTGGAGCTTCTCTATGGAGGGAGGAGCCACCTACCCTGCGCCCGAGGATCTGGTTAATGGCTGCACTCTCTTTCAATGTGCACTCGGCCACCACCTTCGCTCTCATCTCCTTCATATACAACATGAATGCATTAAGGGGTTTCTTTATGTGGGGTTTCTTCTTCTCTTCTTCCTTTTTGGAGTCCTGATGCTTTCTGGGTAGAGGCAAAAGGAGATGGGCACATACCATCCAATAAACAACTTCCCCCAGAGCAGACCCCACGCTCCTACCTCCTTCCTACCCAAGTTCTTTTTCACTTTCACACTCCCTCACCCCCTGCCCCTCACCCCCAAGATCACGAGCCAACAGTTGGAAGAGGAGGTAGAGCTGCAGAAACGTTCTGAAAACACTTCCTCCTGCTTCGAAAACGGACACTTTCACAGTTCAGGGTGGTGGACCCGACTTCGCAGGGTTCCGTCCTGCTTGCTGAACCAAGCCCCCAGGGTTTCATTCCAGGGTTAGCAGGGAGTGACTACCATCCCCAGTCCATTCAAGCTCACACCATGGAGATCTCTGTTTGAAGCAGCAGTATGACAATCAGAAAGACCTGCTAGAGAGCATTTCCATCATACGGACCAAGTGTTCACTAGGATCAAAACAGGAGAGGCTGGCCAGAAAGCCACCAAGCAGCCCAAGCAGCAGCCATGGTGGCAGCTCATCACATAGGCCACAGATCATGAAACAATGTGGTAACACTTACGAGCTATGGAGTGAGCCGACGTCACTCTGTGAGGATTCCTGCTTGACTGTTGGTGTGACGATGGCCGGGTGAGGGATGCCAGTCGTGTGCAGAGTGTGATGGGGAGGGACCATATGGGGGGGGAACCTAGAAGACAGAAAGCTGTGTAAATCGTCAGAATCAAAATGAATGAATGAGGAGGGATGTGTATACACTGTTAAAAAAAAAAAAGCGCAGTAACATTCACATGAAAGCAACCCAAGGCATATGAAACCTGTCAGCATTAATTAGTGATCAATTAAACATAATGATTCTCATAATGTCATTAAAGCCAACTTCCCCTTCGTTATTGCTACTGACATGAGACATTATGATTTTTAGCATCTCTAGCAAAAGACAAATTCACTGATGTACTTGGGTAGAAAAGTAGGCTTGGACTACCGGCCAGAAATCGCACATCCATTTGGATTTTGAGGCATGCTCTGCAGTGTCTAAGGAGATTTCCTGCGTCCTGATCTGCGCTAGGAGAACAGGTGATATCTTTTGTTGGGTATTGACAGCTAAGTAAATTATTAATGTGGTTGAAATGTACATACACGTCTTGATGGTTCTCTGAATGCCTCATTAGGCCTCACTCTGGTGATAGAGAACAATCCAATTTTTAGTTTTTCTTTTGTTGCTGTGTCCACCATTTGAGTGTAGCAGAGAGGGAAAGATTCTTCTAGAGAGCCCTGTGCAATTCTCATCTTAAGTCATGGGCATTTTGAATATGGGCATATTCATTTGTTAGAAAAATGGACACTAACACACACACACACACACACACACACACACACACACACACACACACTGACGCACTGAATTCTGATTTACACGCTTTTTCTCCAGTAAGATTCTTACTGTTGCCTAACAGGTTATCTGTGCGTCATTCAAAAGCCTTATAAACGAGAGAAATTGCGATCATAGGTAAAACAATCAGGAGTTAGCAGCTCCTCTACCAGTGCTTGCTTCTGGAAAAGTTCCCAGGACACACTTCAGTCCTTGATTTGGCATTTGCTAACACCCCATTTTGCCAGGACACAGAAGCTTGTCTTAAACCCACTGTTGCATCTGCAGACTATCAGCTCGCTACACAGGACGAACGGCTGTCAAGTTTTATGATATGTCTGATTTTTAGGAAGAGACTTCCTCAATTGAAGTAGCACATAGTGTATATGAAAATAGGGCAAAGGAGAATAGATTGCTTAAGTGAGGCAAAGTGAGGCTGGATGGGAGCAATGGCCGCCTTTCCAATAAGGCCAGAAGAGGACAGCCACCATCCAGGGGCCAGCAGGGACCAGCATCCTGCTCTGGAGAAAGTCAGTTCTGGGAGAGAGGTCTCAGTGAAGCTTCATCATGGTGGATACTTCAAAGGGCTCTTGTATTTATTTACAAAGTTCCTCTGTAAGTGGATTGGAGAAAGAAATAATATAAAAAAGTTCGTTTGAAAAGGTATTTCAAAAAACTTGAAGAATGAGTAGGCTCAGTATATTTTAATAGAGAGAAATATACCCACAGAGAATGCTGATCTTTGCAGGGTCTCAGAGTTACTGTAGACGCCTGCCTCAGCAATCCCACCCTCTGGCCACCATTGCAGACTTAAGGCAGAGGTGGAGTTTGGACATGATTTAATAAGAATCAGAGAGATTGGGGGTGGGGAGGGAGGGAGGGAGAGAGAGAGAGAGGGAGAGAGAGAGAGAGAGAAAGGAAAGAGAGAGGGAGAGAGGGAGTGAGGGAGTGAGGGAGAAAGGAGACAGAGAGGGAGGGGGAGAGAGAGAGAAAGAGGAAAGAGAGAGGGAGACAGGGAGTGAGAGAGAGGGAGAGAGAGCCGGGGAGGGGGAGAAGTAAACCCTTGAGCTCTGATGTCACATCCATCCCTCCATGCTCCCAGGCCACAGAGCAATAGCCAAGTTAAGAACACAATTTCTTGGAAGCACTTGAATGAAGGTAGAGACAAGCTTCTTAACCATAAGGTCTCAGATACATATATGTTGTCTTCCTGCAGTGTAAGAATATGTGTACAAACACATGAAGGAGAGAAAGACAGAAACCCCGAGTGGGAATGTGCAATCTCTGTGTACATACAAACACGAGGCAGGCAACAAGACTGGAGCACATTTTGGGGTTCGAGGCAGATCTGGGTACCACCATAAAGAACGCATGCTCTCAAGTCCCTTGACCTCCACACATTGGTGCATGTAAAAAAGGCACAACAACTGAAAGACTGTGTACATCTTCACACAAGACGAATGCACCTTCACCCACGAACCCCCTTTCTGTAGACAACTGCCTCATGAAACACCCTCAAAAAAATTCTAAGCAGCTCATTATATACCCCTGTCTGCTTTTATGGCTCGAAGCCAGAATATAATGATGAACCTTAACTTGTTAAGGACAACTAATTTTTGTTTCTGGCTGTCTCAGGGGCCTCTCTCACGCTCACTCTCACTTTGCCTCACTGTTGACACGTTTCTGTGAGCTGCACGTCATCTGCCGGCCTTGATTTTATGCACGGGCTGTGGGATGCATTTTCCCGTGCAGCCATCCTGCTTTGAGTCGCGTGCAGATCGTCATTATTCTCTCGTCCCCCCCCCCCTCGCACTTGTAACATTTCATCTCTTCCTGCCTTATTTTTTGTGAGCCACGGTGCACCTACATTATGGTTTATACATGATCTCGCTCCCTTTGAAGCCGGCAGATTTCAGGGCCTGCTCTCGTCAGGAGAAGAGCCTTGCCCAATTTAGCAGGCTGAGGGCCCGGAGCTCCAACATCTCAATCTAAAGGGGGTCACAGGGTGGCACAAGTGAGTGTCAGCAAGAGCTGTTTAATTGCCAATCTAGGCTTCTCCATGGTGTTTAAAGTATAATGACCCATCACTTAATTCTGAGAAGTCCTGGCCCTGCTGCTGAATAGAATAAATATCAAAGGGTGTTCTGGAACAGGGCAAGCTGCCTACATTTGCTATAACTGCCATACGTATAATAGACCTATACTTCTGTCGCCCTATTACCACAATAATGTATTTAATTTGCTGTATACGCTTTCTAACTAGCTACCTTTCATTTGGCCTACCTGGGGAATCGGTCACCCCCCGCCCCCTACTGCCAGCCCCCAACCTTTCTTCCCACCACCCCCTTCTTTCCCTCCACCCTCTGCGACCTATAAATCATCAGCTAGCCTCCTAATGATAATTCAGTCAATAAGCTTAACCCCCAATCCCCATCCTACGATTACTTCATCGCTTTCAACCTCTGGATACTCAGAACAAACAAGGAGGAAGAAGAATCAAGAGCGGCATGTGAGTGCTGGGATGGAGCTGGGCTCATGAGCAGCTCCCCTCTCCTCTCCTCCCAGGAGGTTCCTCGTTTGCTCCCACGCTTTACCGGGACTGTGACGACATCATCTAATGAGCGTAACCTTTCTGCTTTCTCCAGCGGAGAGGCTGCAGAAAATCATTTTCCTACCTAACTCTTACAGGCCTGGATTCTGAGATTCGGATGATCTATCACATGTGGGGAATGGGTCTTTCAAGCTGGACGATATTCATGCGTTCACTATAAACTCTAGCCACACTCTGGCATGCTTCTCTCAGTGGGTGCAAGTCCCATGACAAGAGTTGCTTTCCTGCAAGCAGGAAAGGAGGCAGGCCAGGCGACCGTTTCAGCCCCTTCTCTCATTTTGGATCCCTGTGTTGCCCACAGACCACCAAGACAGAGGCCGGAGGACAGCATCCTTGCCATGTAGTGCGTGCTAATTGAATCATGTGGCATCATCAAAATGGATTGGTTGCTTCAGCCCATCAGGAAAGTCTAAACCTCCACCGATTTAATTAACTCAACAGAAAATCGGATGAACAGAAACTAAAACTATCATTAGGGGCAATTAGTGACTACTTAAACATACACTACCAACCAGTTTGTAAATAAACTGGCAGTCACTGAAAAATTAGCCAGAATTAATTAGAGAGAGAGGAAAATGAGTCCTAGGATACATATATACACTATATATATGCAGATATGCTTAAGTATGAGTCTATTGGAATGAATGTAGACAGTTTCTTTACAACTTTCAAAGATTTAGCAGCATCTTGTAGGTCAGTGATGAATACAATGTGTCACTAAAAACATTTTACCATGGGGGGAGGGAGGGTAACCTTCTTAAAGTGATTTGACACGTAAGTGGGGGGAAAATGCAAAAGTAATGTAAAATGCAAAATGCAAAATGCACAGTAGCTCCTATCAGGTTTCTACTGGACACCGCTGTTCTGAGGGGCCAGAATACAGCGTATTCTATCAGACTCTGAACTATCATCCGAAATGGTCAGAGAAAACCCACCAGTGTTTCCACAAATTCTCTGAATAATAATCATGTTATCTTCATTTCCTCCCTCCTGACCCAGCAGAGGACAACAGAGAAACAATGAAACTATTCCAGTTGCTTTCCCTGACTTGGCTGCGGTCAGCTTTAGAGAGTTATTTATTTTCATGTGTATAAGTGTGCTTATGGATATGTGCACCACATGCTAGCAGAGGCCTGAAGAGGGCACTGGATCCCCTGGAGCTGGAATTACAAATGGTTGTGAGTTGCCATGTGCGTGCTGGGAACCGAACCCAGGTTTTCTTCATGAGCATCAAGTGCTCTTAATTGCTGAACTTCTCCTAGCCCCACCCCTGCCTCCTTAACTTGTGGACACTATATTGCTCCGCGGATAAACTCCCAAAATCTTAGATCTGCGGTTACATTGAAAGGTCAAGGCAACTTTGTTTTTTTCTAGGAGGAAGGTCTGATGAACAGTGGTTTATATATTACACCCACACATGCCCATGGGCCCTGGGTGTCCAGGGGGCTTCACAGAAGTCCCTACAACTCACCTAGACATAGATGCGTTGACTGTGAGCGCTGTGGGGTAGGGGTGTCTGAATCCTCCTGTCGTGATTGGGTACACAGGCTGACCTTGCCTACAAAAAAGGGGTATAAAGAAGTGAGAGACTAGAAATGAGGGCTGGGGGTGGGCACAAGAAGGGGAAGAAGAGGGGGATGCTCTCTCCGTACAGTAAGCTTTATTCTCATTTGATCAGAACAAAAATCTTGGGGATTGTACAGGCAGGATCAAAGGGAAGAAACACAGAACAATTTGAATGCCATAAATCTGATAGGAATGGCTAATTAAATTTTATAACCTCTGCTTATGTCAATAGAGACCCTCTCCCCAAGCTGAGACTAGGTGTTTTGTTGTAATAATTAAAGGCGACGTCTCGCTTGCTTTAATGGAGCCATCACACTAATTGAGGGCTCCACATCCAAAGGAAAACAATAATGAATGTAAATTTATACCAAAATAAAGGACAGCGAATCAAAGGACTTCACTTGCGCTTTGGGCCTCTTTCGGTATTTAGATCTCGGTGAGAAAACATTAAATTAACAGAGCTTAATTTGTAGCCTTTTGTCAAATTAACAAGTGTTGACAAGAGTTTCTGGGGGGGAGAGTCCCCAAGAAGAATTGTGGGTAACCAATAGACAATCACACCTCATTACAATAATTAAAAAATACAGCAACATGCAGAATAGCATCCTCATGAAAGACACACAACTTTTCCTGACAGAGGCTTGTCTGAGTTGGCTATTCCTTTTTATCTCGCCCTTGGTGCCCCCCATCAGCAGAGAGGGATGGCTGAGGTATAGAGGCTCAGTCCCGTCCCTTCCGGTGGAGAAGCAGTAGGTCCAACCCTCCCGTCTACCTCACCAAACAAAAATAAGACAAAGAAACAGAAACCACAGGGGACTTAGCGTGGCTATTGTGTAATGCAACCTGTTGTTTTTAGACAAACAAGAAAGCACACAGCACAGGATCTGTTTGACTAGAGAAAAGGGCTAGGATGGGAATCCTATCCCAAAATTTTACAGTCGTTGAGACTACTAAAGTCTGACTTCACTAAGACCCAAATTTGACAGCTTTACCAGGATTTGCCTCTTTCAGCACTCAATGTTGCCCTGTGTTCTCTAATGCTAGAGGTCACTGGTAAGACGGAGAGATAGACGCGTAAAAACATACGGTGTCAAACACTGCATGCATGCTCACACACGTGCTATGCAGTACAAGGTAGACGTGGCAATGCGAAAGGCCTCTCTGCTCTGATTTCTAAACACATCATGCTTTTAAGTTGTGGTCAAATTATCTGAGCACTACCAGGAATCAGGGTCAACGTCAGGCAGCCCAGCCCCCAGTGCTCCAGGGAGGGTCCCCCTTGTCCCTCTGTGCCCCCACAGCTCGCAGAAGCATTAGCCATGCAAAGACTCTCAGAGATGCTGGGAAGATGACACGAGCTTCCTGCCACTGTTGCTATCGGCCTTTGGGGGTGAAGGCTGAAGTGGTAGGTAGGATCCCTTCAGACCTACCCCTAGATGATTTCACCACCAGGAGGCTCCTGTCCCCCACTGCCTTCCTGCCACAGAGGCAACATGTAAAAGAGAGAGCTCAACCTAATACCTTAAGTCCAGCTCGGGTTGCCACTGCCAAAAGAACCACAACAGGCTTCTGAAGTTCCTTGAGTCGCTTTTGGACATCTTGGGAGACAGTGGGTCACAACAGCAATTACTATTGACCCTTTCAGTGCCATTCGTTAAAATGGTATAATCCTTCTGCAAACCCACAGGATACCTCAAGAGCATCTTCCCTGTGTTATCCCACCAGCTGTCCCTCTGTAAACATGCACTCAGCCATGTGCATGTACACACACACACACACACACACACACACACACACACACACACACAAATGCACGCATGCACATGCAAACTAATAAGCATGCTCATGCAAGAAACAAAAAGGGAATTAAAAACTGGAACTGCTTACTGTGGTACTAACCATCCTAGCGGATGGGGGATTTGTCCTACAGTGCCAGGCGACAGCGGGTAATACGGAGAGATATCAGGAGGGTGTGGAGGCCGTGGGATTCCTGCGAGAAGAAGCAGCAAGTTTTTGGTATGGAGGAAGAGGGACTATGGAGGGAGGGGGAGCAAGGAGCGAATAAGGAAAGGGGCTGTCTCTTCACAAATCCCAGCTGGAGGCCATTCCCAGCTCTGGGGGCAAGGACTGTCCCGGCCTTCTTATTTTCCTATAGATCCATTTGCACAGAGAGTTAGCTCACTCTAGATGGGCTGGTGTGATTGACTGACTGAGACCAAAGAGACACCATCTTGGGTACTTTTGCCTCATATGACTAAAGTGATTACTTCGAGTCAAAAAGAAAAAAAAAAAAACAATCTAAAAAGACTGGCATACTTCAGGTGAACAACTGATAATTATTAACTCCTTTTGCCTGTAATTGGGCCCATTGCCCTTTATTTCGGATGGCTTGCCTATGTGAGAGCTATACTTCTGACTTGTAAGGCTTAAATAATTAAATGTAATGTTTTGAGACAGGAGTCTAACTACTGTCTCACACTGACTTTGAACTCGCAGCCCTCTTGCCTTAGCTTCCTAAGTGCTGTGATCACAGGCAGCCTTGTAACTCACTATGAGTCATAGAAGTGTAACCTGATTTCTTTGGAAAGACCCAACTCCTCAAGCGGGCCAATTCTCCCATGAAGAGAATCTGCAGAAACCACCAAGTGTCGGGTAGTGCCTTTCTCCCAGGAGTCAGAACCGAACTGATAGAAGCTAGGGGCTTGGTGGGCTCAGCTCTGGAGCAGGTTCCCTGGAGGGCAGAGACATATGTGGGCACTAGCTTCACTTGTTGATTGGACATTCCATGGACCAGAGGGGCCTTGAGTCTCCCTGAGGCCTGCAGAAGGATATGCTGAAAGTATACACAGCGGCTTACTTCCTGTCTGCACAGGGCACACATCTGGTCATTCATCCTCAGGAAGTGGAGTCCTAAAGAGCAATTTAGCTTGAGAGCAATGGCTCTGCCAAGCCGCCCGGTCCAAGGGGGAGGCAAAAGGGACACAGTGTGTCAGAACTCACCCAAGATGGAAGGGGCAGGACAGGGATGAAAACTATCTCATTTTTCAAGAAATTCATTCAGGAAGCTTTTAATCTGTAAATTAAGTCTCCCCGGGTGACATTTTGAGGCAGACATTGCTTTCTCTCTATTACAGAAAGCAAACAGATTAGCTGGGCTTGGACCCTACACTGAGCCATTTGCACACTTGAAAGAATGTTCGCAGAGGAAAATAAACACTCCTTAGACGTTAATCATATGGTTTACGATAACCATTTAAAAGCTATTCCCCGGCCTACCATTATTCAAATGAGATGCTGCTTGCTGCAAGTGTAGCCTTGTACTTGGCGGAGCCTCAGGCAGGCTTGGCCGCCTCCTCCAGCCAGTCAAACTGCCAGGCTGCATCCAGAATCCACACAGAGGGAGGGCTCAGAGAGGCTGCCTGCCATACTAGATCCTTATGTAGGGGGCGCTATAAAAGCTTGACCCGCTCTTCCTGACAGGTGTAGAAACTGAATACATTGCACAGCTTCTGCTCCAGACACTGCTGGATAAAATGAGGAAACCTTCCTAGACTTCGGTTTGTACATCTGTAAAATGGGCTCACAATAAACATCTGATATATTGGAACGGGGAGAAGACAATGCAAAGTGATCTAGTGATCTGCAATAATAGAGACCCTGGGTGATGTGGTCCCTTAAGAATACACTAACAAGTCGCTCTCAAGTGGCCAGACTCCTTTAAAATCATGATGTAATCTCATTACTACCTAGTTTGCTTAGGAAGGTACCCAAGACCAGCTTTCCCAAGCAGCCAATTCCAAAAGTGTGGACATAAATCTTATCTCCAAAGAGAAAGGGGCCATGGGCCAGCACACACACTAGGCTCTAATCCCTCTAGTTGTTTCCCAATCAGCTCCCAGATGTGAATTTGAGCACCCCTCACCCTGAGCCCCACCGATCCCATTCCATCCATCACGCCTGGCCCAGGCCCCTGCCAGAGTTCCCCAACTTACCTGTTTTAGGGTCTACGTCAGCTGGTAAATGCGGAGGTGGATTGCCCGGGGTGAAGTGTTCATTGCTGTACGTGATGAGAGGCGTGAGTGGGTGGACATGGTGGGGGTGTTGCACCACCGGTACTTTGTTCGACTGCGAGGAAGGGAGAACAAAGGGAGACGAGGTGAGCTGGGTCTCTGTAGCCCAGAGCTTCAGAGCAAGGGCTTGCGTCCCCTACAATACCCTCCCAGCTTGATGCAATAAGATGCCCTCAACTCTGCAAACTCCCCACCTTGCTAATCCATTTAAAAGTAAGAGACAGTTGGCTCTGCACACTGGCCTACTTCAGGTTCATCTTTGCGTTCCTCTACATCACCATTAGAACCCAAGATCTCGCACTTTCCCATCAGCAGGTGAGTGGAAAGTTGTGGCTTTACTCCCTTAGGCCCACTAGAGAGAGCTACGCACACAGTATGATTGGAATCCCAGCCTAGCCTCCTACCCACCCTCTGGTTCCACAGGCTCTTAGATACAGCAAGCAGGTGTCCACCCCACCTTTGAATGGGAGACTGAACTTGACCAGAAAGCTCTGGCCCAGCTAGCACCTGCATATTCATCAGGCAGCAGTCAGGGAGAACTCATAAATTAACTGGACAATGATGAATTGAGCTAATAAACAGGATACATTGAAGAAATGGGAAGTTCTGGCTGGTGAAGTACACATGTTTGTTGTATTGGGCAGGGCAGACGGTGAGGTGAAGCAGAAAACAAAGAAAATAAAAACATCTCAGATATTCCTCACTGCCTTCCACAAACCCTGGCCTCTCTCCCCCCCCCCCCCTGGGCTGTCCCCCCCCCCCCCCCCCCCCCATGCTAGGCTATAGCCCAGCAAGATCACAAAGGAAAAAAAATTAAGCTGAAACAAGCGAACTACTGGGCCATTTACTGAGAGTAATCCAATTGCAAAAAACCCTATTCCCAATAGGGGATTTTCACTAAAATCCTACAACAGGGACATTTAACCAGATTAGGTAGCAGAGAAGATAAAGAGGCTGGTATTAGATGATGAATGGATTAGAGTCAAGTTTCATTTCAGAACGTGTCTTCATTTCCTTTTATTACGTCTAGGAAGGGCACACGTTGCATTAACACATCAAGGAGAAGGAACTGCATAGAAAGAAAAGAAGGCAGGTTCCAGCACTGCCCACCAGCGCCTCCCGAGTTCAGGGACCACTGAGCAGTTAGCTCTCTTCCTTTCAGCTCCCCTCTCAGTATTTTTTTAATAGATGGAAAAGGCATAAGGCACAGGAAGAGTAGCTTCCTACCACAGCTCAGTGATGGGCATCACCGAGAAGTGTCACTTCTCCATGGCGTGCCAGCAAAGAAAAGCATGGTCATTCTAGAAGATCCCAAAAGAGCATCTCTAGCCACTTGGTTTATAGCTTCCTATAAAACCACAACTCTTCCAGAAAAGGGGGCTAGTCAGTGGCTTAGACGGCCTAGCTACCATCTCGCACATGAAAACGGTTAAGGTGTAAGTCACAGAAGGTCTGAAATAAGGAATGGTCTCCCAGAGTTAGCAACCAGGAATGGCAACCAGGCTGGGCATAGAAAAGCCAAGGGCTATTGTGTCCAAGCCTATGGCCACAGTTCATGAAAGTACACTTAAGCTCCTTCAAGGGAAGAGTCCTAGGAGAGTCTTCTGTCAAGAATGGTTGAGAAGGATTAAAGGCAGCAGCTCCCAGTTTGGAAGTAGGAAAGAAGGCTGGAGTGGGGATAACAGACAAGACAGGGATGGGTGGGAGCGGCCTGCCTAGAAGAAAAGAAAATGACTGAGGCTGAGGCTGCCTTCCAGAAGTTTCCAACTTGATTGGGGAGACAGGCTCCAGGCTACATGAAAGAATGCAGGTTGCTCTCATGATGGGTCATGCATCTCATGAGGAGGGATGGATGTGTCTCAGTGCTCACAGGATTGAACCTGCTTTAGGGACTTCTATGAGCAGTGGGTCAGTGTGACGGCCACCACAGAGGTAGACAGGGCTGGAGATAGGCAGGAAAACTAGATGCCCTCTCCACTGAATTAGGGGAGCCTGAGACAAGGCCATGTCTCAGTAGAAACAGGACCAGAGTATGGAGTAGCAGAAGCGCTTCTTCCATTAACCATGGTGGGGCCAAGGCTTGAGAGCCACACAGGCACAGGGAAACCTGGAGGCCAAAGATGTGAGTGTTTCTCCTGAATCAAGCCCTTGTTCTCAGAAAGCCCCTGGGGAGGCCTGGCACAGACCCGACACATGGTATGTTTATATATGTAACTGTGCCGGTTCATAATCACTGCCATGATCAGCAAAGAGTTGGCAGGGGGCACTGTAGCTCTGTCACCAATCCCAGGCAGAACTAGTGGGCAATGTGAGGAACCTTCTTCATCTCCGGCAACAGAAGTATGACAACAGCATTTGGTGACAGTAAGAAAGGTGTAGGACTTACTAACTCTCCCTCTTCATCTTAGGGGCTCCCATTAAAGATAATGTTAAAAAAGCCTGCGCTCACTGACTGCTGCCAGTACTCCTGGATCACTTTCTTCTCAGCCAATTAGGGTTTTTTTCCCCACCCAGACAACACTCTCCAGCAGTGTGGTAGAGTAGGAGTTGGAGAGAGGGGACAACAAATGAAAGCTTGAGCTGTCACCTGGCTTGGGGAGGGGGGGGAGTCCTATTAGGCCATGACCTTGACTACATTAACAAGTAGGTCCCTTGAAATTGCATGATCAACTCTCTATCCAGGCTGCTCTGTCCCCAAGGGAGGATGCACATCTCAGTCAAATATGCAGAGGGCAGGGTCTACATGCTGCCGAACACCACCTGTCAATACCTGGAGCCCTTACAACAAAGGACTTCTCGTTAATATCTGTGTCTCTCTGACCTTGGACTCCGAGGTGCTGTCTCCCCACAGCATATTCTTCCCACTGCTGGGGTGGAGCGCTACACTCTACTCATCCTTGGAGTCCTCTGAAACTTTGCACTCAGCCTGGGAGAGCGAGTAAGTACCGCCACAAAGACCACGTGAAAACCACCAGACCAAAGTCCATGTGGTAGAACGAGATAGAGCCCATCAACCGGAGGACCAGATTTCTTGAAGGGCCGGATGGTCCTTACACTCAGAGCAAAGTTCTTGCAGACACCACCTCTGTTACGCCAGTGCCTTTAAAATGGTCCTTGTGCTGGTTTCTCACAGAGACTGAGAGTGAGAACCTGTCAACTTAAGGAGGGCAGGGGTGTGTTCTGCCTCACTGACCTGGCTGAGAGTGTCTCATCCTCCCTCCCTTCCTTCTACTTCCCCCCCCCCCCCAACACCAGTATCCTTTATTTCTGTCTCCATAAAATCCAGGCATGTACTGTGTCTGTCCTGTAGGGTTATGAACACTGTGTGAGGCCACTCACTCAAAGCACCCTGCACAGTGGCAGGCCCACACTCAATACAAAAGAACTTGCAAAATACAATCTACACAATATAAAGGACACTGTGGTTAACCACTAGGCTAACACCTTCCAATCAGACTCATAAAGGGGAAAAGACAGCCTTGAAACCTTTGCTGCACAGGACGAAGTCATCACCATACCTATAGGAGCACGGATGAGCTATGACCACCCTACCCAAGTCACACACCCTTCTTAAAAATGTGGCATTTAACAAACATATTTGAAGAGCTCATGAAAACCACCACCACCACCAGCAACAACAACAACAACAACAACAGCAACAACATCTCATTGTACTGTGCCAATGATAGGGCGTGCCATGGAAGATCTCACAGTTAAAACAAAATGAAACAAAAAAAACTGGAGATAAACAAGTCCTTCTAGAGTCAGTGAGAACGTATAAAGTATGAACTGACGCAGTGAAAGAAGGTTTCCAAGCAGTTAGGGTCTCCCCATATCCCCCCCTAACAACAACTCTCATTTCTTTAAGATCTTCAGGTATTCTTCTCACACTAGCCACTGGGAGAAAAGGTACTGGGGACAGTCACAGTGGAGCATCATGGGAAGTAAACTAAAACAACAGTTAGCACTGAGGAGGAATGGGGATTAAAATGCCAGAGACGTTTGCACACTCCCCTTACTGTTCCCAGTGTCCTGTAGGTATATACTTCACCGAGGCATCTGGACAAGGGCCTAGGCTACAAACTCTACGATACAGCTAACTAACGTTCAAGGTCACAGTCCTGACAGTCAGGATGGTTCAGTGAAGAGCCTATTACCATTATCTAACTCCTCCAGAATAGGACAAAGGTGTGCACGCCTGTGCCACCAAACAAAAACAAAACAAGACAAAACAAACAAAATAGAACCCAAATTCCATAAATATACTCCATGTAATTCATTACTACCAGAAACTTGCCCAGGTAGCCACTTTAAGCCACTTAGCTTGCTGGTTCCAGAGTAAGATGGGGACCAACCAATGGCTATACTGAAGCTCTGTCCCCATCCCAGAGCAGCTCAGATCCAGCCCTGCTTCCCAGAGCACAGATGTGTACTATGGTCACCTGTCACACTCAGTGCAACCACAAGGCACAGCCGTGACTGGCCGGCCTCTGTTATTTGTTCTACAGAGTAGGTGAACAAGGATCGCTCTCACACCTTCATAGAGGATATTTCCAAACCTTGTGGCATCTCCACTTGCTCCACCACCCTAATTAATGCACAGCTACTTTAGAAATATCTGTAGGCCAGAATTACTGGGAGCAGGAACTGCTATGTTGATGGAGCAAGATACAACCTGTGAGATCAGCCTGTGTCTACTTTTCCAAGACACTGTTGCTTTGGGACGGAGAGGAAACCGGTCACCAAATGCAAAATCAGAGTTGTCTGCAGTCCCTCTGACTCTACCAGGAGAACTCTCCCGCGGGCTTCTTCCAGGGGGCTTTTCCAGCATGGGGCTCATCGGGGAGGTAGGAACAAACAAGACTTCGAGCAAGCTGCTTCTGTTTCCCACATACAACCAGGCCCCAAACCATTGTCTGTGGTTAGTTCTGGGCTCACAAGAAACCAAAGAAAATAAACAAATGATATAAAATCCTGAACTCATTAAAGCAAGCAAACAATGTGTAAATAAAGGAACTGAAACTGCTCCTCTGACATCTGGTCACTGGGGCTTTACCCTTCCTACCTGGACAGGCTCACAACCTCCCCAGGCAAGGTCCTCCTCATCACCCTCATCATCACCCTCCTCATCATCCTCATCATCGCCCTCCTCATCACCTTCATTAAACTCCACAGGTGTGAGCACTGAATTAGTTAAATTATAAAGAAAATATATTGCAATGGCTCTCAGACACACAAAGCCTCCCTGCCCACAGGAGTATTCATCCAGCTACAGTAGGGGGAGGGACCCAGTGGCTGACCTTTGACCTCTCAAGAACCCTTAGGGTTAGTGTTCAGCAACTTGACCATTGTCAGGCACCCATACACCCTCCAACCCTGCTCAGAAATCAGGACCTCAACAAGTGAAAGGCAAACGTGCTTCTGGATCCCTCGGCTAGCCACCTCTGACCCCACCCCTCAACCCCCTATAACTAGGAGTAAGCCTAAAGGGACTGGAAGCTCACCATTCACCTCTGCAACCTGTTAGTCAAAGACAGAAGAAACAAACAGAGCCTCCTCTCTAAATCTCTGCATTGCCCCTTCCTGCTGCAGGAACAAAATGGGTCCAGAGAGGGCTTTCAAGGAGCCCAACACAACAAAAGACACAATCCAGGAGCATTTGTCAGCCCTGTCCTCTCTGTGTGGATCCCAGAGATGTGCAAGGGTTCCACATGACCCTGCTGCCCCAGGGCACTCCAGGTTTACGTGCCTGTGCAAAAGGGCTCATTACTGTAGTACTCACTTTCCTGTCTACTTTGGCTGTGTTGAGCCCAGTAGAGACTAGTTAAGTCTTCATACATGCCTTTATACATGCCAGTGCTGGCGAGGGGGAGGGGCTGGGCTGGGAAGAAGGACGGGTTGCTGTTTTCAGCCATCGACAACTCTGTGGCAGTCCCAATAATCCTGTTTTTCTCAGGCCTTGCAACATAAGGTAGTTGGACAGCCAGTCAGTGTAACTCTACTGTCCCAACGACTGGCAACCAAACACAGATAAATACTATGCCAGTTTTACAAAAGGTTACTGGAAAGAGCACTTGCTGGCTCATCCCAACTCAGCTGGCCAGTATCTCCCATCCTTCAAAGCCCTTATACCTACCACAGAAAGGTTGGCCTTCCTCACTCTTACATGGCTTCTTCAGAATCCTTTACATTTCACCTCAAACATGAGAAGACCAATTACTATGGCCAGGCTGGTCTCATAAGCTGAATGTTGTTGTTTTTTTGTTTTTTGTTTTAGCTTGAGGGGTTTTGTACATTGTATTGTGTGCAAGGCAACTACCTACCAATAGCCACAGCACTGCTATTGAAGGTAAGAAATGAAAGAGGGAAGATTTCTCTGAGTTTGAGTTTTACATGGAGAAACAGGTGGAGAGACAGCTGCCTGTGAGATGCAGAAAAGCCCACCAGCATTCACAGTACACAGTCTGTATGTTTGGCCAGGTGTTGTGCCAAGTACCCACCAGGAGACAAAGTTTCATCTTCTACAGCTGAGATCCGAAGTTTTATTTGTTCCAGAAGTCATCATTCTATCTGTGTCCCTGTCTCTCTCCAAATCCAATTAGACAGCAAGAAGAGGAACTGTGAAGATTTCCTCCCACTGTCTATAAGATTCTGCCGACTCATAGTTTCTCATGGACTCATAGGCATCAAAATTCTCCTTAATGAGGAAATGACTGGACAAGGAAGGCAGAGAGAAGGGACGTGTGCAGTCTGCTTCCATGCAAAGTCTCACATAGGTACATACACGAAGTGCTAGCTCAAATGATACTCAGTCCTTGACCTCTGTTGGAAGGGAGGGGCCTTCCTACACTTTAACCAGCCACTAGCTAACACACCAAAGATAGCCGGTCTCAATAGCTGAGAGCCTAGAAGGTCAATTCAGCAATTCTTGGTGACTTTTATGGAATGCCTGAAAAGGAGACAGGGAGCAATGGTGTTGGGGTGCACTATCAAAGGGGGAGACTTCAAACCTAGAAAATAGAGCTGTGTTCCAGGTGTTTGGCTTTGTGCAAACTACAGCTCAGGTCCAAGCCAGCAAAGCTGTGCTTCCACAGCCTAGAAAGCCATCACTCTCCGTTAAGTTCATTAAACATAATTTATTACTACTCATTCTCATTTATTTTCCAATAAGAAAGAAAACATCACTGTGCTTCCCCCAGCAAACCCTTAAAACACTTGCACACTTAAGTTTTGGCCCAGTGGTCCAGGGTAGGTTTCTAGGTTTTTTTCCCCCCTGCCTGCCTCTCTCCAGTAACATCAAACTTAGCACCAGGTCGGTAAGGGGATACACAGGCGCTGCGGGGTCTGTGGACTGTGCTAGTCCCTCACAGGCCACATCACCCCAAGTCATTTCCCAGGAATTTTCAACCTCCACCCTCCCGCTGAATAGTTCTCCACTGCTTGGGTATTAAATGATTATCGTTAGCATAATCAATCTTGCCGAGTGTCTGGGTGTGTGGAGAATGTTTGGGAACTGGGTAAGAGGATACAGCTGTTTCTAGAAAAGCCAGGAATAAATCTAACCTATTCCAAATGAAGCCCTCCCAACGCTCCAATGTGAAACAACTTTAAAATACAATAACGATTTCCAGGCCACAGGTCCCAAACACAACAACCCCAAGACCTGGGGTTCCTGAATACAATGGAAAGGAAATCACCCATTTTGATTGAGAATAAATTTTAAGTGCATAATGGTTAATACATCCTGGAAAGTTTAAGAAAAGCAAGAAACAAAATCTGACAGGACCTTCTGCATTTACTTACAGGCAACAGCTGACTGAAAATGCCTTTTGCTATATACAGCTTCTACACCAGGGCCTAACTTAGAGTTTAGATGTATGTTTAAAAAAATCATGCTTGCTCCATAGAGCTCAAGAAGCCGTTATTTCCTTCAGAAAGAAGTATATTTTCTTCCTGGGAAATAGCAATCGTGTAAACCTAGAGGGGGGAAGGGAGATTTCATCCACATGACTTAACAAACACAAACCCAGACTCCAAGATTCAGGAAGAGTCTAGGCACACATAACGTACAGAAATAAAACAAATGGAGTCGTCGGCTGCTCCATTTTGCCCTGCTAATGCCTCAAACTTCAGCATCCTTTCCTATAAATGACAAACTTCAGCATCCTTTCCTATAAATGACAAACTTCAGCATCCTTTCCTATAAAGGGCATAAAGCCTGGAAAAATGACCCACATGGCAATAACCCAGAGTGGCCAGGGACCAAGCAGAAACAATCAACGTGGCTGCTCCCTGTGATTACAGGCTGATGTGGGGGAAGACTATGTGGATGAGCAATATTTAATTTTTTGAGTCCTCCAATGTGGGTAAAAGAATGCAATTGGAGGGCATAGCAGGATTTCACAACACTTTGCAGTGCTGCAGAAGGGGAAAAATTCCATAGCACAGCTCAGTCGGGCTCCCCACCAACTCCACAGCACCAAGGGAGGTTTCTCTCCGAAGGCAAGGCTGCCATCCTGGCTGCTTCCAGAAAATGCCTGTACACAAGAACACAATGGCTATAATGCCTGTATCACTGGGGTTGAGAATCTTCTTTTGAAAAAAAGTCGTTTCTCACAACACCTCACTCAGAACGGAAGTCCCCTCTCTTGAGCCACAGAACAACACAGTTCTAAGTCATTTCTGCAAACAAGGGACAGGATGTCTCAGGAACCTTGACCCTCTATGAAGGTCTGGGCTGGAAATTTACAACACAGCTCACACAGTATCAGCCAGTACCCTGTCCCTGAAAGTCTTAACAGTTTTCAGAACTGAACTAGAAAGCAACAACAACGACAACAACAACAAAGGTTTACAAGGGTTACTGCCTTATGCTCCACTTTAAAGAGCTATCTACTGAGTTGGCCTTTAATATGACAATGATTTTTAATACAGCCATTTTTATAGTCTACATAATGCTTCGTTTCTCACCAAAACCAACCAACCAATCAAACAAACAAATAAAAAAACAAAATTTTTTTTTTAATCTGATCTGGTCAGTCTCTCCATAAGTATTTGTATTTGGCCATTCAACAACAAAATATAATTATAGTAATTATAAAGATAATAAAAAAAAATGTCTGCAGGTTCAAAAAAATGTCCTCACTGTTTATGGCAAACAGTATAAGCCCCAGTTGGAGCAGATCACAGTGTAGCCTGGTCCCCAAGTGCTGGGAAGGATACAGTGTATCCTGGTCCCCAAGTGCTGGGAAGGATACAGTGTAGCCTAGCCCCCAAGTGCTG
>JADRCD010225502.1:0-19292 GCA_019843815.1 Montemys delectorum | reverse complement strand
CCTAGCCCCCAAGTGCTGGGAAGGATACAGTGTAGCCTAGCCCCCAGATCCAAGAGGCAGAAGATGCTGCTCATTGTCAACAGGAGCTGTCCTCGGTCCCACCACCATCAGCTTTCCAAAACAGCTTTTGATTAAATTTGGAAAATCCAACCACCAGCAGCAATACCAGGGCCTGGAAAAGCCAACATCTAAATTTGGAGACTGAAAATAAAAACAACCAAAGACAGAGCAACAGGAAGTTAACATTAAATATGAAACCAATACACAAAGTGGCCCAGCTCCTGGAGAGGCATGGTCCCCTGCCAGGCAAGGTATCTCTCTTTCCCCTCTGCTTATGGTAGCAGCCCTCTGTGGTGGGTGAAACTATAGTTAACTTGCTATGGTCGGAAGAACTGGGATGAAAGTCAGACTTTCTCTCCTCCCCATCTTCTTTTAACCCTTTCTCCTCCCCGAAAAGGATCCAGCAAAGTCCCGCAGGGATAGGGCACAGCCTGCATTGACCATTCATTCTTGTTTTGTCCGCCTTTCTGTTGTCTAAGTTTTTTTTTTTTCTTTAAAGTCTTTTAAAGAAAAAAAGGAAGCATAGGTCTCATGGTCAGGACCATGAGTGTGGATAGACACACACACACACACACACACACACACACACATCACTACTCACCCAGCAATTCAAATTGAGGTGCCAAGCGCCCAACTGCTGCAAGAGAGAGACCCCAGGGGCCACTGTTCCTCCCTTCCCACTCAAATCCTCCATTCCCACTAACATCGCATCCCTGGGGTACATAATAGCTCTGTCTTGCCCTCTCTCCACTCTAAAAAGAAAAAGAAAAAAAAAAAGAAAGAAAGAAAGAAAGAAATAAAGAAAAAAACTTTCTCTGTACCTTCAAGATGGGACTGGGCCAGCTTTTGTCTTTTACCCTCCCCGTTTCTCTCAGTTTTCTTTTTCCTCTCACCCCCACCTCCCTTTATACAGCTCACTTAAAGAGCTGAAAAAATGCATCTTAAAAGCCAGATGATGCTTTCTAGATCTCTGGCTGGACACACTCACTTGTACTGCATATGGTTGCTTTGCAGGACCCTCCCCTGCACACCCTCTCTGAAAAAAAAAGTTTAAAAAAATTTAAAAGTTATCTAATTCAGCTGGCTGAAGCTTCAATTTAAATATGTTTTTAAATGTAAAAACCCCTTCTAGTTCTTAGACTTTACTATTCTAGGATCCATAAAGGAAGGAGGGGGAAGGCCCAATTCCCCCAACCTGCTCAGGGCACCTAAGAAAAGTCCCCCTCCCTCACCTTGGGTAGCAGGGACAGAGCTAAGAGTAGCAAAGAAATTACGGTCAGCCATGAGGGAAATGATGAACCAGTGTAGCAGGCAGGCACTTTATCTGCAAGATTGTCAAATCCCTCAAAACAAATTTCTTAGGGAGAGGGCTGCAATAGGAGAGAGGGAGGGAGGAAGAAAGTATATTTTCTTGTCACGGTGACACGGAAGTGACACCTTGTGAGGCCCTGCCTGCCACTCTGCACACCGTCTTCCTTCCCAGAGTTTGAGGCTGCCTGATTTTCAGATGACCTCCTTGGTAGCAGGAGAATGCAGGCTTCTAATACCTAGGGGCATTGCAAGCCAGACCTCTGGCTAGCAGACTGCCTTAGCTGCTGGGGAGATGCGCTTTCTCCCCAGACGAGGAAAGAGAGAGGGAAGCAGAGATGCAGGAAGAAAAGGAGCCACTCAACTTACTTTTCCTGGGGCTTTCATAGGATCCAGGGCCAGATACATTGGTGTGGGTTTAACCTAATTTGAGTTGAGACCCTCAGATAGAACAGGCCTAAAACGGTCCCTGTGGCAGGCAGGAGAGGAGTGCTGTGGGTGGCTGCCCAGGGAGGTGGTGAGTCACACCACAGAATGTCTACCGGACTCAACTCCAGAATCATCTCACGCTCTTCAAAAGCAAACACACAGCTCTAGTCTGCAAGCAGTTAGGAAACCATCCTCGGTCTATCTGTTTTAAAAGCAAGACTAGTGGCCAAGATTGGGTTCCCTAGATTCAGGATACTTAACTTTAATGAAGGAGCTTTTCCTTTCTTGCATGGACTACTGGAATTGCCAGCTGTTTATCTCCAAGGCCACAGGACTGTTTTTAGAGTGTACGTCTTTAAGCGATCTGTTAATACATGGGGCAAGCTAATCTCCCTTACCCAGCCCCCCCAAAAAGGAATCAACCTAAACAAGGGCTAGAAAGGCTTAAGGCCAACAAAAAAGTTGGACTTCTTCATTTTCTATTCCTTTGCTTTAAAAATACTACTACTCTGTGGCCCCTTTCTGGACTTATCTAGTCTTCCTCCATAAGTATGGAGCAGCAATCTTTAAGGCCCTTAATACCAAAACAAAACCCTGCCATTTCCCTTTACACAGCGGTAACAAAAGCAATGAGCTTCCAGTCTGACAAGTAAAAGGCCCCAACCACACAGCCCCCTAATTGCCTTTCGTCCCTGTATTCACCAAGACCACCACACTCCCGGCAGCTGCTTTTGTGGCTCCCGCAATCTCTTAAGTAAACTGCAAGTTCTCTATCCGCTGATGGACAGGCCCCGATCACCCAGTAACAATCTGTCCGAAAGTGCTGCAGACACCACCGGCAGCTTGAACTAAGAATTTACTTCCCAGCTTTCTCAAAGGACAAGGGAAAAGGAAACTGGGGAAGAGCTAACCCAGTTACAGCCTCTTCCCCCTTAAAAAGAAAAGGGGGAAAGTCTCTTAAATCTCTTCAAACTAAGAACTTTTAAGAAACTCCTTCGAGGTGACTTGCTGTCCCAGGCACTCATTCCCAAAGCACCCTGACTTGTGAGATACACACCCAAATTTAGAACATTCCATTAAAAAAAAAAAAAAAAAAAAAAAAGCTAAAGCCTGCTGCAAAGTTGGGATTAACAAGTAGGTGGGATGATGAAAGAAAGAAAGAAAGAAAGAAAGAAAGAAAGAAAGAAAGAATAAAACTTGTTCAAACCAAAAACAGAGCAGTACTTTTTAGTATGGCATTAGGTAAAAACCTTTGGAGAAGGGAAGTAGGGGCCAGAGACTGTCTGCTCACATCCCAGGATCCTCATCTCCAGGAAGAGCTAGTTTTGTTGTGTTAAATAAAGAGATTTAAGATGCCAGAACAGGGAAGTTATAAGGACAGGAAGCCAATTTTGGCAATTAGACAGACATGTCTAAATAGGAAACATGTATCTGCATGTATCTATAGGAAAGACGTATCTATCTACTGCTCCCAAACCCACATATTCAGACAGAAAAAGGCAAAGGTGCACTTAGAAAACACACGGCTGGGAAGGAGGGGGGGCCGGGAAGGGTGGAGGCTGTCACTTTAAGTTGGTAAGGGAAAAGGATGCATGCCCTCCAAGTGCAGACACTTCCAAATTCCTAATTCCAGACACATACTTAAACAATAATAGTGTAAAATGAAAAGGTACCCCCTTTCCTCCCCTTCCTTCCTTCTTTCCTTTCTCTTCTTTTTTTTCTTTTTTCTTTTCTTTAACCTTTGTTATTGTTGTTTTAAAGGAGACTAAACCAAATCGAATCCGTCCATGAGGACCTTACCAGTCAACGTGCATCAATCTTAAAGTTACTGCGCAGTGACAGTGGGCATGGCCTGGGCTGGGCAGGGAGCATGCAAGGCTGGGCACTCGGGCACATCGCTTACCATCTAGGGGTCGCCGCGCTGTCCTTGCTGCCGCCGGCTCGCAGGCATGCTGCCGCGCGGATGGCCGGGGCCCGCTGGAGGGCAGCACCCGCCCTGCAGCCCGCGCAGAGCCCGCAGCTCCAAGGAGCAGTCCGCAGCAGGCGTGCGGCACGAAATGCTCAGGCACAGTTCCATTCACAGCGAAGCAAGCGCACAATAACCGGGATCTCCCCCGGTCGGTTCCACAACAATCCACCCCCAAAAGAGGGAGGGGGCGTTTTATATATATATATATATATATATATATATATATATATAAAAAAAAGGCAGGGCTTTTTCACTCTTCTCTTTTCCCCCCCCAACCCAGCACTCAATCAAAAGAACAAAGCATGATATTTTGTTTGCCGACTTGGCAAGCATAAAAGCAATTTCAATAATCCGAGCGAGTTCACCTAAGTTGGTGAAAGTAACGCTGCAGATCTACGGTGAAATTAAGCTTTAATAGCTATCTGATGCCATTCAGAAAAGGAGGGGAGGAAGCTAGCCGAATTTAGATAAAGTTGGAGGACCACTTCACTCCGAAGCTTCCCCCATCTGAACAAATCCTATAAAATTCTTGACAACATTCAGATCTTAATTAACTCGATGGATTCTACTCATTGTGGGGTAGGGAATAAAAAAACCAAAATAGATTATTAAAAACACTTATATGTAAGAGAATTCACAAGGATACACTGTATAACATTTTTCATGACTAACTTTAAAAGAAAAAGGAAAAAAAAATGCTCCGAAAACTTGTGGATGTGTTTCTTTAAAGCAAATTGTCCCTAACACATATTAAACCACGGCTGTGCATCTTCTAAGCATAGTAGGAAAAAATGACTATTGATCTTCAAATAGCGATAATTGAAAAGATCAAAAAGATTAAACAAAATCAAGAATGTGCTGACTTACCATGCTATGCTTTTTTTGTTGCAACTTTGTAGAAATTTCACTCAAAGAAACTGCATCAGAGGTGTCAAATTTTTTAGCGGACTGTGATCGTATTATTTCCGCGGCCCTGCCTTCCAATGCTTCAGAACTTTCTCTCTTTCTCTTTTTTGTTTGTGGTACCTAGCTTTTCGCTATAGACTTTAAAAGCCTTCAGCTCGGCAAACCAGCACAAATTATCTTGCCACCTTGCGCAGCTCTGATGCTTTGGCCGCTAACTTTGGAAGGCCCTTTACTACTGCATCAAAATTAGCATTGTCAAAGCAGTTAATGAATATTAATACTGTATTTGTCATTGGAGCTGGTCCGCTGCTGAACTCCAAGTCACCCATCAGGGACAAGATTAAGAACACAATTATTTCTGACTGACAGGGACCAAATCTGCTAGAATTTTTTTTTTTTAACAATTCGGGGGGAAAAAACCCACAATATCATCATCTTAAGGTGTCTCCCAAGAGACTGGGAACCGGATTAATACGCTTTTAATGAAGTAGAGATCATTATGTATGAAGGGAAAAAAAGAGAAAAGATGTACTATTCAAGCTATTTAGTTATGGTGGAAGCTAAAGTTAAAAAAAAAATGCAGACAGCGTATCTTTCTCGACAGCTGTCCAGATTTTATTCGTACTGTTCTAAAGAAAAAGACGACTTTCTCCCCGAAATCTTTCCCTTTTTAAAAAAAGAACAGAGAATGAGCAGTTCGTCCCATCTGGGATAATTTTCTACTTCTTCACTTTTACTGTGGCGGCTCAGGAAAGACAGCACAGTAAATAATTCTACACAAATCTGACAAGAGACACCTTCATCAGCCTCGATTCTTCTGCCCTTATTCCCCAGATTCCAAGTCCTGTCTCTCTCACTTTATTCAGGATAAACCATTACATTACAGAAACTCTGAAGTTCCCCTCCACAGTGACACACACCTTCCCACACCAGCACCCAGCACACAACCAAGTCAGAGAATGCCCCTGGCGCCCACCGCGGACCCCAAAACACCTTTAAGAATCTGTTCCCTCTGTGCTCTTAAGAGCCTGACTAATCTGGGGTGCACATGCAGAGTGGAAATAAAAGTTTTGCCAGAAATAGTAAACAGCAACTTCATGAAGCGCACAATGGGCTGAGCGGCAAATGGCTCAGGAGATCACAAGCACACAGCCCTTTCTCTACAAACAAGCAAGAGACCTGATTAAAAGGAATTAAGGGTAAAAACTTGCAGCTTACCTGATATAACCAACTTATTTGAATTCACCCAAATCATTTCAACATCTATGTCTCTCTGCCATGCAGACTGACCAGGTGCATAAAGAAATTATACAGATAGACAGACACATATGTAGCAATTTCTTAGGGTTTTACAAAGAATGTGCCTCACTGGTTTGCTCCACATAAATTGTCTTCGAGATGGTATTTCCACCCCCCTTTTCTTTTTTAAATGTGGTAAAAGGGATAAAATGACAGATGTGATGGTTAATCTACCCAATGAATCGCGGGGGTCTAGGTAAAGCCACCCTGGCCACTGAGCTAATCTTCAACACCCACTGACCACCCCACCAGCCTTCTAATGCCATTATCAACCCTTAGATGAACATTCTAAATTAGAGTTTTGTTCGAAAAGGGTGTGAATCTGACCTTCGATGCTGGGAGGCCTGCGTTGAACATCAGATGGCAAAGTTCTTATTCCACAATTTTTTTAAAAAAGGTTTCTACTTTCTTATGATTCACATCTTTGAACTCTGTGTCTTTACAGCCTCCCCTTTCACACACACACACACACACACACACACACACACACACACACACACACAAAGCACCCTTGCATCCTCTCCTCCGTCAGTGGCCACCAGTCTCATCTCTGGCACATACTCCACAACTGTTTATGCCACCCCATTAGAAGGAGCCAAGTAAAATCACCAAAAACAAAGAAAACTAACAAACGCACGTACAAGCATGCCACTTCGCTCCAACTTCTCGCTTTCTCTCTTTCAATCTAGCAGACCTTTATCTACATGTTTCTTTGTCTAACAAGTCTTTGGAATGGATCATCATATTGCACCCCCTTCCTAAGTGGGGAGACCTGAGACAAAATGTTGGGGGCTGGAGGACTGGTGACACAGTTCTGTAAAGAACCCCATCATTCGTTTGCTCAAAAAGACATTAAGCCAGGCTATGATGAAGGAAAGGGATAGGGGGCACAGACCTATTCTAACAATTGTTTGGTCTTTTTTTTTTTTTTTTTTTTTTAAAGCAAATTAAATTTGGTCTTATAAGAAACTATGAAATGCCTATCTATTATATACTCAATAGATAGCCCAATGCCACTTTAAAAATAGATGCATATCATATCCCTGTGATGTGAGCATACTTTCAAAACCACAAACAGATCGTTCCTTTCTCCTCCCTATACTATGCCATAAAAATCTATGAACAGACTTTATGCAATAAATTACGAGACCCTGAAACACCTACTTAGGAAGAGCTGTTCATGCACTGCTCACAATCTATACCGAATGGAGATTATGCAAACCCAGCCATGTGTGAATCTTCCTACAAATTTTTACAAGTATAGACTAGCTTCCAAACAACCTGAGATGTCTAAATTAAGGAGCCCTTGCGCTATCAGCCCTCAGCTCCTGCGAGTGCGGCCGGAGTCTGCCTTTTCCTGGCCATGCTCACATCCTTAATCTGCATCTTTCTGTGCTCTAAACCGGAGTTGTTAATAGGCACCCTTCCCTGCCTCTCTCTCGGCTTCCCCAGCACGACCGCATCAGCACTAGTATCAAATTAACTCTCCGACTTTGAAACTTATTGATCTGCTATTAAGACACCAGTGAACTTGATGAAATGAGTGCTGTAGGTGCAGTCATGACTTCAAAGTCTAGCACAGCCACATAAAGCAAGCGCCTTTGATCCTGACTCCGATCTACTGAGGGTTTAAGGCCCAGTTCTCCCTAAGCTACCCTTCACTCTCATCACGTCTGATGTCTCACCAACTAGTGACTTGATAATGGTAATAATGCAAATTTTACAAATGATTTTTACAATGGCAAGATTAATTATATGAACCGCTGCTTTTTGCAGCCAGGGTCCCTGCTCTCCTCTCTCCTGTAACACAATGACCGGGCGATTATCGTAACTCAGGGGAGGCCTGGCCCTGGGTGCTTCTGGACAGCCCTTCACTGTGTTCCCCTGCCTTTCCTTTTTGCACATAAATATAATTTACTCTAAATATCCCTGATAGTCCCAAAGTCACCTTCTCCTTTTAGCTGTCACCTCCTTGTCAGTAACTACCTTAGAATGGAAGCAGCTGTGGTTACTATGTTCTATCACGGTCAAAACAAAATTCCTTCATATTTATGTAGGAATTTTTGTGAAATCACAAATCCACAAAGTTGTAGGATTTCAGGCAATTCCAATTAGGAATTACCTGAGGTAACAACTCCAGCAAGACTGGGAATGTGGTACATATACTCTGTGAAACAGCACTTTCAGAATACCTCCTCGTGTGAGCTGTCTCAACAACTCTGAATCTAAAAGTGATCCCCCCCCCATAGCCAAGGAATATGTATTTAGGCATAGATTCTTTTTTGCAAATTTCTAGCAATTACTTTAATCACAGAAAGTCAAAATAAGACTTACATTCAAAGATTATTAATATTAATTCTGTTTCAAGGTGGTTTATAAAATATAAAGTATGTTATTATACTGTAGATTGAAAAATAATCTGATATAGATTCAGAAGAAGAAAGTTCAAGGTTCCTGATATCTGAGTAAAGATCAATACCAGCGGACAAACGCTTTGCCGAGAGAGTTCTTTGTATGTTGATCTTGGACAGAAGAACACATGTAGTTTCTAGTAAAACATACTCTACAATCAGGAGTCATAGCTGACCCTTTAATTAATAGCATGTTATATAGCATTTGGGTTCTGGTTATTTCAAATCCATTAATTATAAGAAGAAACTAATAGATTTGTCTTCCTCAGTCAATATGGCAATGTTCTCCCCATTTCAAACAGCAGGCCTGTCCCCATCCTGTGGCAAAAGAGAATGGGAGTTTAAAAGGGTGTAATCTTAATACTTGCCTTTAGTTGTGCGTACATGTGTGCACACGCATGCTGGGGGTGTAAAGCCAATTAGTTGGTTTTACAGTGTTTTTCAAATCACAAAATGTTGCTGGTGGAAGGGACTGAGTTGGTGCCCCCCCCCATCCCCCGTCATAGTCACTTAATCTACTTGCAATTCTAAAGAAGTCAACACTTGATTGTGACAACGTTCAAAAGACTTTCCTCTGCCACTAGCACGGTAAAAAAACTTTCACCAATTAGTGCAGGAAAAAAGGAGGGAAAGCCAGAGTGCTGGCTCAAAGAGCCAGGCCTCGCGGCAAACCTGTCATGTCGAGAGGATTGATCAACGGGACGGCAATTTCTAATGGCATGTTGTCATGAAAAGTCAGCCACAGGGAGCCACCTGCTTTGCTCCTCACAGTCAGTCAGGAAAGGAAGGAAGAAGGAAGGGAGGAAGGAAGGAAGCGGGTGGGAGGGGGAGAGAAGGGGAAAGGCCCTCCATCCTGATCCCCGCCAGTTCCCTTTTGCTAAGGATTTAGGTAAAGGTATCATGATTTTTTCCTTCAGTAGAAACCTGCCAAGTCCCCAGTTATATTACCAGGGCCGGAAGATGACAATGCCTTTCTTTACACCAGTGCCCTCCTCCTCCTCCCGTCTTTGCAAAGAGAGTGAGCATCCTTTATTTTGTTACCACCACCTCATCCCACTGTCAAACAGTACTGCTTAGACCAGAAGACCATGGTGGCTTTAAGTCAATGAGAAGATTCCCGACTTCATGAAAAATCCTTATTTGAAAGATTCTAGATGATGACAAAGGTACCATGGAAGGCATAGTGAGATGTCGGTGAATGCCCCTGTTGGCTCCATACTCTCAAGGGCTGGGTGTAGTAAACCAAGTAACTCCTGAAGCTAGAGCTCTGTACGCTATGGTCTCGTCTATCATGCCATCTGTGATCCTCCAATGAACATGTGCTGAGTTTGTTGGACATTTTCTTGTACTGGATGCAACTCAATGTCCACAACGCCCTTGAAAATGGAGGATGCCCTGCTTCTGAGCGGCCTGCAGGAGTGTCTCCCTGGTATCCAAGACTGCTTACTGACCACCCCACAGAAAAGGCCATCTTCTCTTCCTCCAAGTGTCCTCCTCAATGGCTCCTTAGTCACTTCAAATGTCATTGCATGTGCTACAAGATAGTCTTTCCAGCACCATCCCCAAATCATGTCAAACTGCTGAAGGGGTCTAGAGGGACTCAATGCCAGCTTGGGCATCTGCAAACTTCTTCCTGTTGACTTGATCTTGAGGTTGCTTTGCTTGTTTTCCAATAAACGAAAGGGCCATCTTATCTCTCTTTCTCTCCAAAAGGACGGTCCACAATATGGATCATCGTGGTCTACAGTCCCTGGTAATTTTCATACTTTCGATACTCACAAATACACTACCCCCTCAATCTACTCTGAACAAAAGAAAAAAAGTCAAATAAAAGTTAAAGAACTTTTAAGTTCATGAAACCAAACCCCACTTGGCATGCAAATCACGTACTGTAACCTTTTATTGGCGGAGCCTCTGGTCTCATCAGTCGATGAAATTCTCAGCCCGCGGCAACAGCTTAGCCGAGGGACACAGACCAATGAGAAAATATTCATTGTGTTAGCATTTCAAATGGCGAGAAAGGAGGAAGAAGCGCTAACTGATCACTGCCCGTGGAATTAATTGGATATTCCAAGAATAATGTCTCTCACTGAAGATCCTTGGAGGCCGAGCGCTGGTCGAGACCACATTTTGTGCGGCGCCTTCAAAAAGAGACCGCTTGGGGGTACTGGACATATTAGGGTTTTAGCGCATTTCCCTGAAGGCCAGAAGATAATCAGATGCACTGAACCAAACTCAACTAATCCAATCCATAATTATACGTACAGCTCCAGTAAACTTTGTCACTTTCCTAGAAAATTAAACTATTACATTGAAACCTCAATAAATAATAATAAAATTAAAACTTTAAGGGGCACCATGGCCAAAATGATCCCCCCTCCCCCCAAGAGCAGAGACATGTGGCTCAGAACCTTATTCTTTTTCTGCTTTCTGTTATGTTCAAGGAATGATCTTCCTGCCAACAGGGTCTCTTTATTCAGGGAGGATTTACGTTTGGGCTTTGCTTGCCCATAACCCGAGCATCTACAATGACCCTGACCGATATTAGTATGTCCTTCCCTAAGACATATCTTAATCTAACCTTTCTAAGACTCCTTTGCTTTCAAACCCAAAACAGCATAAAAAATAAGCATTGTTGGGGGCACCAGGAGCCTGACGAAGGGCCTGGCGTGGTCGGCAGCAACAGCCCCCTGGAAAAGCAGCTGTGAGAGAAACTAAATAACCATCGGAGACCAAAAGGTAAGGGGGAAAAATGAGATTAGGAACTTTCCCAAACGTCCCATCTCTCCTATCGACCACTGGCCTAGCGTGAGGTGTCAATTTTGACTCCAAAGAGAGCACACGAATTCGCAGTGGTCCCATTATGCGGTCTCTGCTCTCATTGTAAATTCTGTCAACGAAGTCAATCTTATTAACTTCCGCACTGGTTCACACATGACATTTTCTTCAATTTTCTTGCTGACATCAAAAACATCAATTAGCAGCCCGAAAATAGGAAGGAAGGAATGACGGCGCCTGATAACGTCGACTATTTGAAGCCAAGGGTAAATCTATTCTCCAGTTCTGAATGCGTTCATTACAATTGCATTTTCAAAGAAGACCTCCAAATAGCAAAGGAAATTAAATTTATCATCTAGAAATGCCTAGAAATTGTTTTTTTAATCCTATGTCTATCTCTCCATCCCAGAGCATAATACAAAGTATTACAATTGAGTTTTATGATAACATGCCATAACTCTAATAGAAAGTTTATAAAATATGCAGCCTGGACCACCCTTACTATCAAATACCACATACAAAGCTTAGCAACAAACTTCCCTGGCAGAACGCAATCTCTCCTGGAAGGGTTGAGCCCTTGTCTTGTTTGTCGTTATAGTTAAACACACACACACACACACACACACACACACACACACACACACACACACCCCACTACAGATAACCAACTAGTTGAAAGTTTTTTTAAATTAAAATGGTAACCAACTGTCCATAGCCCCAAACTCAAGAGGTTTTGTTAAATTAACTGGCACCACATCTTCCCTATAAAACTAACAAGGCCCATCTATCTACCTGACTAACTTCCCTAAGAACAGATATTCAAATAAAATCTCAATTGCCCCTACTGGCTCCTTCAACTTGTAACAAGTCCAAACCAGCTAAGGCTGGGACGAAACAATTGTTCTTCATCTCTCATACACAATCTATCAAATGTCACCAATTTTGTTCCCAGTGGGTTTTTCCTTTAAAGATCAAGTAAGTACATATCAGGCATTCTTCCCTCACCGGATAATTAAAACAGTGTCAGTAAATCCATGGCTGAGCTAAGGACAATCAGAGTGGTTGGGAGTAAAAACATTACAGCTTCAAAAAATAAAACAAGACAAAACAAAACAAAAACAACTACCAAACAAACAAAACCCCTTGCTTTGTATGTATATAGTCTTAGGAGACAATCACATATTTATTTTATTATTTATGGAGAGGTGGGGCAGGCAATATGTATTCCGGCTAACGTGCCCACTTTGTGTGTGGTGTAACATCTCCCAGGGAGAGAGCTGCCTGGACTTCGGTGGCTGTCCCGGACGCCGCCTCAGACGGACTCGTGGCAGAGGAGAAAGAGCAGCTACGCCCTGGTAAACAGATCGCATTCCTGCGGCCCATTGAGTTTTTGATCTTTTGATATTTTTTAGTTGTTTCTATTTCCTTCCTTGTTTTTCCTTCAGTGTCACAAACGACAAAAATGCCTGAACAATCCAGGACAGAGCTATCTAGTAGCTGTCACTGCAACATTTTCCCGGCATTGACTAAGCGCGTACCACAAAGAATGCCAAGCACTGGTAAGATGAAAATTTATATCATTTTTTCCAGGAAATAGGGATAATCATATTTCAATACCCCTGCCTTCTCTTAAACAACCAAATCCTGCTAGAGAAAGGGGGGGATACATTGTACCCATTTCTGTAATTTCTGTTACATTAGCTGTTCTTGTGGGGAGGAAAGGGAGAAAGAAAAGGAGAAAGGCGAGAGGAAAGAGAGAGGAGGGAGGGGGGAGGGAGGGAGAGAGAGAGCCCCTTCAAGGGATGTACTAACATATTTCAGACTACAAAATCTGACAAGTGAAGCACATCTTCCCGATTATATTTTTCCCTCAGAATTGTTGCCATTAGTGTAAGGACAGCATTAGTAGAAGAAACAATTTGCTATACTTATGGACGAAAGATTGTAAAAGAATGAGCTGGGGTCCCTCACGTTATTTGTCCTCTGCCTCCCCTGAAGACAAGCATTTCTCCCCACAAAGCAGTTACACAGTGACTCTAAAGGAAGGCCAATCTCACCTTCTGTAAAAACTAAAATCTGAAAGTTAATCAATCCATTGAGCAGTGTCCTGGCAGGAATTCTCCAGATGCTGTCTCAGAGGGTCTGGGTCCACTTCTGCTCTGACTGAATGAACTTCTGGACACCCAGGAGTTTGGGGTTAAAACTCAAACACACCCATTCTGCACACTTTCCTTCAAAACAAATGATCAATGATTTGGAAACAGGAAGGCTAATGTGGACCAACTTTCCATTTCCATGCGAGAAGATGCATGATAGTCTTCTAACTGGTCAGGAGCAGCAGTTACCTGCAGAGTTCTGTATGTAATAAAAATATGCTTGCTTTAAAAGTCTGCTTAGATAGACGGACATCTACTTATTTGGAAACCTATTTTAGGAAATTACATTTTACCCCCCAAAAAGGGGGTGAAGTACTCAAATACATGAAGTTCACATAGAAAAGGGCTGCCTAAAGAGAGCCCCTTTGGTTTAGAGTGACCATGTAATAAACTCCTAGGTAACCATTGAAGGGCATCTGTTGTCACTTGTGTCTTCCTTACACAGGGAGTCACTCAGCAGCCAACGGTCTATGTTTACTTTTCTATCACACTTTGGACAGATTTAAGCATTCTTGGATAGCACAGTGTATCTGCACTCACATATATGGGGAATATTAATTATGCATAATCTTTAGACTGCAAGTCTTCATATTCATGGCGCACAAAGCCTTCTGATGTTTTTAACCGTTATGTGCAGTAACCACTGATAGAGTATTAAATAGGCAGTTTTCAAATATAGGGATCAAAGCAGCAAACATAAGAACAAATCTGTCACCTCCAAAAACAGGAGAGAAAATAGTAGATTAAAAATGTTCATTGAATTGTCAAGATCTAGAATATCAGAGACTAGAGGCAACTCAGGTTCTCGGCTCCATCCACCTGCACGCTCCACCTGCACGCTGCAGCCTCCCTTTTCCCGTGAAGCACAGCACAGACAGACAGACCGTGAGGCAGGCCTGACTTCCATAAACCATTCTGCAATTTCAGAAGCTAGCTGACAGCAAGGAGCTAGATAAATATACAGAAGTGACTTTATCACTATTGGAGGTTTTTTTTTATTTCTAGGTTTATAAAATAAAATATGACATCTGAACAAAACATTTAAGGGTGAGGATAGTGAACAATTACAATGTTCAAACACACACACACACACACACACACACACACACACACACACACACACACACCACTGACCACAGGTTGCAGACGGGATGGCCGGTAGTTGCAGTTTTTAAAACCCCGCACTGTCCTTGAAACCGAGGCCGCACACAGTTCCATTAGATACACATCCAGTGTTCTTGATCTATTATTTACAAAGAAAAACCCTTCACTGCTTAAGTGCCCCTTCTACTCCAGCTTCCATTTCAACAGCATCAAACAACTTCACGGGGGGAACACACAAGACAACAACTTGTGTTCATCCCAGTGTTCTGGGCAAGTCAAAATTCTACTTGGATGAAGAAAAATGGAGAATAACCTGAATGGAGACGCCGGCTAACTGACAAACGAGAGGTTTGCATGAAAAGTCTGACTGTCAGTCTTTAAGAAGCCACAAGAGAGGCTTTGTTGTCCTGTTTTGTTTTTTAATCCTCTGTAAGAGAAAATTCCTGTTTGTGATAAATGGGAGAAATTTAAAAGAAAGAAAGAAAGAAAGAAAGAAAGAAAGAAAGAAAGAAAAGAAAAGAAAAGAAAAGAAAAGAAAAACCTCCAGGATGAGAAAAGGAATGTTTTCAAAATGCACATTTGATATGGAATTCTTTAATTATGGAGTCTGCTCCTTAAGTCAAACTGCATTCGATCTAATTAGTAAGCTTAGATCTCACCTTCGTACTGAACTTTAAACTCGCTGAAGCCAATTAAGAACTATTTAAATGAATATTAAAAGGATTCCTGTGATCATTTCTGACATGAGAGAAAGCATGCTTTTTGGCGGGGGGGGGGGGGAGGAGGAGAGAAGGGTTTACACAGCATGCCTGCAACTCACAAAATATTTGAGTTGAGCCTTGCATTTAATCCATGTCTCTCATTCTGAAACTCTGCCATCCGGTGCATTTCCCAAGCTCCTTCACCACCAGGGCCCTTCCTTGGTCCCATCTGTCCTGAGCACCGTTTTCAGGGCACTCAGAGCAATCTGTTTTCAGTAACTTATTGAGATGTACTGCATGGAACCCACCCTCTGCCTCCATTTGGATAAACCACTGATTTAAGCATATGCCGCTCCACATATCCATGGAATCCGGAATTAAAAGGGAAATTCTTAGCAATTTACATCTTGATAAGCTGAAGCAAACTGAAACCAGGTAAATGCATATTCTTTCTAAGTCCATGCCTCGAAATAGGTTTTGTTTTATTTTGTTTATGATTGTCTGTTTTTTGATTTTTTCTTCTCGTGAGAATTAATAACTTATTCTGTTTGCTTATGAAATCAAGTGTTCCCATGAAATGCTGTTACAATTAACACCACTAAATGTGTGAGGTCACACTCAGAAAATTGTCACAGTCTAATCATACCAATGAGTTATTTAACTCATGTTTACTAATTCAATTTATCTTCATTTTGAGCTGTGCGGACTGATCGACTGCCGACATTAGAAATAACAAAATTCAACAGTGGAGGAAGACACAGACTTACTCCTGCCGTGGCTTCTCCCAAGACCACACACCGTTGCCTACACTGGGAGTGCCTGCCAGTGAGGGATTGACTCCCTTTGAGAAGGACCAGCAAGTCAAGGCTTCAGAAGCAAAGGAGTTCAGCTGTAATCACCCAAGTGGACAAACCAGGAGGGACAAAAGAAATGTCTCTATAGAAATCACAACACTAAAGGCCAGTGCAAGCAGGGCATTCTATCAAATTCTCCAGAAACATATCGGAAAATATAAAACAAAATGTATGTTCCCCAAATATGCAGCTCATTGTTAAGCATTACTGATAAAGAGATGATAGATAGATAGATAGATAGATAGATAGATAGATAGACAGATAGACAGACAGATAGAGATAAATGATGGATTAGATGGATAGATAGATAGATAGATAGATAGGGATAAATGATGGAATAGGTAGATAGATAGACAGACAGACAGACAGATAGATGTATTAGATGGACAAATAGAGAGATAGACAGATAAATGGATAGACAGACAACAAATAGATGGGAAGATAAATGGATAGATAGATAAAATTGATATAGATTAGATGGAGGGATAGATAGATGAATAAATGGGTAGATAGATGACAGATGGATGGGTGGATAGATAGATAGATAGATAGATAGATAGATAGATAGATAGATAAAATTGATATAAATTAGATGGAGGGATAGATAGATGGATAAATAGGTAGATAGATGATAGATGGATAGAGAGATGGATATATAGGTGATAGATGATAGCAATCTCAGAACAAATATACTAACTAAGAGAGCTTAGCAAGTCACACTGACAATAAATAAGATGTTAGCAGCAGCAGTCCCTGCCTGTTCATCAGGAGTTTTTTGCAAAACACAAGATTAGAGATGGCGTTACCAAGACTTTAACAACCATCAGGCTGTATCTGACCTGTTACAACTGATAGTCAAGTGAAACCCACATGATGGGCTTTGAAAAGTTGAACCATCCTTGGAAAGTTTAAAGGGAAGTGACTGGGTGTGTATACAATTTTTAAAAGGACCATTTTTATGTCTGTGTCTGACTTGAAGATTTAGCTACTGTTCAGATTTCATTTAAAAAAAATGTGGTCAGCTAACAGAAATCTTTCAGTTTATAGTGCCCACAATATCATAGATCTCTAATAACAAAATTTATTTTTTTTAAAATGCTGGTGGGAAAGAATAAAAACCACAGATTTTTCTGAGACTAGGAGACATGTGAGCAAAGACCAATAAGAACAAAAGATTATAATTTCTCTCTCATGCTGGCTGATGCTGTCACCTGGCAGAATCCCCTCAGACAGTCTCAGCTACCAGCAGAGTGCCCAGCACAGCTGGCTCTCCGAGGCAGTAAGGCACCCACTTTGTAAGAATCAAGTCTTCATAGCCACTGATCCCTTAATGAAGCACGGGGTGGGCGAGAGTTAAATAATAACACCAAGTTGCTTTGGTGAGTTAGAAATTATGCCAGTGGGGATTTCTGCAGAGATTGGCTCGATAAGAATCATTTTTGTATGTAAGGATAGATGCTTAAAAATCCGCACAGCCAGGGTTTGGGGTCAGGTTTTGACTACTGAACCAAAAGACTCCTGTCACTCATGGGGCCTGCACTATCACAGCAATATGACAAAAGTCGGAGACTGGGCCTTTGGTTAGGTATAACTTATGGGGGAGACGAGAGTCCGAACAAACCAATTATTTGGAGGGGGAGAGGCCCCTGGACCACCACCACCAGAAATCCACCCGAAATGCTCTAAAGCAGAGAGGCTTCCTTAGCTTCATTTTTCTTTTAAATATGTGGCCCCTGACTGAATTCACATCCCTCAACTGCGTCAGATGCTGAAAATATTATCACTACTTGTCCCTGCCGAGAGAGCACACATCGCCACCTCAGAGGCCAAGGGACAGTGGGAAGACGAGATGCCATCCTGAGAGTCCTCAGTTTTCATTAAGGGATAAATAATGTTCTTGTGCACTCTGAACTTTTGTGTGTCATATGAAGTTTAGGAAGGCTGTCAGAGAGAGCCACCCAAATCCAGGATGCTGATTTATATTCTACTTAAGTAATCGTGGGGACTGGTTCATAGCACGTGTGAGGTTTGAGAAATTGGTAGTGCACATGCCTAAGCCCAAGCTGCCTCAGGGGACTCTCAAGGGGCTGAAGGAATGGAACTTTAAGAAGGCAGGTCCTTCTGAGCCTGGCCAATCGCCAGCTAGAGAGGGATGCCTTCCTAGCCCCAAATAAGTGCTGAGTAAGAAGGAAGAAAGCCGTGTGTATGTGCAAGCAAGCACATGTGTGAACTCACCCGCTCTACAGTGTCAAAGCAGACTTAACAGATGTGACAGCCTCAGCCTCCTTGTAAACACACCCAGAGGGTAACACACAATGGGCACATCCAGTGAATAATAAAGTAAAATTAAATTATGACATGCCTCCACCATAGCAACAACACCCATTGGCTCTCACGGGGTAAGCCCTGCCAAGGTTCCTGCCGCAGCGTGGAGTCGGGAATTCGCTCACATTAGGCCCAGATGGAAAGCATGTTGCAACTGCCTGCCTGAAGCAGACTGGGAAACTGGTTTTGAATGCAAGTGAGCATCTTGGAACAGTCTGGACTGCTGGTTGTTTTGTCAAAACCATCTTGTTTTTGTCTAGCTCATCTCTTCAAGGAAGCTTGGGAGGGACTGCTTCCCTTAGCCAACACGGCCACACATGGCAGCAGCCCCACAGTACAGACAAAAAACAAACAAGCTCAGAGAACATGGAAGAGCTGATCGAATGATGGCTGCTCAGTAGTTTGAGTGAATGAGTGATGAAGAGGAGGGGAGGAAGGAGGAGGGAAGAGAAAAAAGACAAAGAGGAAAAAGATGGGAAGGAGAGGAAGAAGAGCGGAGAGAGGAGGAAGAAAGGAAGAAAATGCCACTGCTCCTGGCTCAGACCTCTTCTGCTCTCTCTCGCACCGTCCCTTAAGCATGTTCACCATGTCTGAAGTTGTCACCCAGCCAGACTCCTCACAGTAAAGCTAAGGCAATCAATGAACTGAGGTGAACTCTTGCCCTCAGTGGGCTCAGGGTCTTGAAAGTCAGCACCATCGCACAGCCAACTAACCTCAAACAGAACTAGAGCCCAAGGCTCAGCTCCCTCAATTACGTCTCCCTGGAAACATGAATGAAAACTTGCCTTACCTCTACGTTGGGGAAGTAACACAAGCTTTAAATCTAAGTACTGTGCTCTGCTGTCAAGTTACCTATCCATGAGGTGCTGTGGAGACTAGAGACCAGGAACTCTGTGCCCGTAATCAGACTCCATTTCTTTTCAAAGGCTAGCCTAACTCAGGAGCTCTTGGTTTTTGTTTGTTTGTTTGGTTGGTTGGTTGGTTTTTTTTTT
>JADRCD010225501.1:0-14655 GCA_019843815.1 Montemys delectorum | reverse complement strand
GCATACATTCTTTGACAACTATAAATATACAGATATAATATATACATTTATTAGATAAAATATGTGTAATTGTCAAAGAATGTATGCATATACACATACACATACATATACACATACACATACACATATACATATACATACATATTGTTCTGATTGTTGTTACTCTTACCCTCTCTTATGTCTGCAAGTTACTTTCCCACACTCATGGCTTTTTTTGTTTTGTTCATGACCCACTGAGTTTAATCAGAGCTGTGTGTGTGTGTGTGTGTGTGTGTGTGTGTGTGTGTGTGACCATGGACTTGAAACTATCCATTGAATTAATGCATGGAAGGTTCTTCAGTACATGCACAACTGAATGTTCGCCACAACATTAGAATTCTTCAATAGTTCACAGTTCAGAAAGGTGGGATATGGCCACGTGGGCTCCTGCTCAAGCTAAGGTTGACTTATGACAGGTCAGCCCTGTAGGCTCCTTGCAAGCAGCCACTGCTGCTATGGAATCATGACTGCATTGGCTGTGCCATGTCAAGAAGATAATGGTGCGGTTTGTCTCCCTTTCTTCCATCTCTTTCTTTCAGTCTTTGCATTCTTTCTGTTCCTCTTCTTCAATGTCCCCTGAGTCTTTTGGGGGGAGAGGAGTAGAATGATTGTCCTATTTAAGGCCAAACACTTAATTGTCATTTACTCTCTCCAACTTGAATAGCCATGCATCTCTATGTTTGCCAGCATTCCTTACCAAGGAGAAGTTTCTCTGATGAGGCAGAGAGTACTTGTCTGTTACTACAAGCATTAAGTGCTTAAAAGGTAGTTTGGTAGACTGTCAGTTTAGATCATCAAGAGTAGTAAATTCCATTGCCATGGGATTTTAACCACAGTTAACAGTACCTCTTAAGAGGATTTCCTCTTGTCAGGTGGGCCTCAAAATCAATCAGAGAGTGCTTGGTAGCCCCCATAACAATTTTGCCACCATTGCACCAGTAGCTACATCTTCCCTGGTAGGCTGGTAGTATATTATATAGTATTCTCAGCTGGGTCAGATCATTGGATGCCTTGTCTCCTCTAGTACCCTGCATCACACCTTCCATGACTATTACAACTGACCAGCATAGAGGAACTATCTACCTCAGTCCCAGTTTGATTTCTCTGTATTTTGTAACCAAGGTGTGTGTTTTTTTCAATAGTAGGGTCTTCTTATCATCTAGTTCTGGTAGACAACCAAGAGGAATGGCAAGAGCCTTTGTTGTTTTAGGAGCCTATGAGTCCCCACTGACCCACAGCAAAAGAGAAAGTACTTTGCTTCTGACAGTGAGATTTTGCTTACTAACCTGTGGATATTTATATCTAGGTACAGCCTAATGCTCTAGCTCTCGGGTGTGCTCAGTTGGCTTGCCAAGTAATCTGTTTCTGTATGGTTTTTCATTCACCCTTCATTGGTTAACTCTCCATTCTCCCTGGCCTCCCCCACCCCCACCCTACCTCCATCTTTAACATACACTTTCTGAAAAACAACTCAAAAGCAAGATTACAGTCACTGTTCGTATCAGATTACATCCTTGACCTGATGGAGATCTATGTGTAATAAGAATTCCTCTGACCCTCATTAACCTGCTTTAGCCTATCAGCGTTCCTTTCTTACTTGTAAGCCTATATAATGACCCTCAGAAACTCAACCTCATTTGCAAAATAAAAATGTAGACAAAAGTAAAAGCTCACTCTGTATGAACCTTTTGAACCATGTTAACTTCAATAGCCACCAAGATCATACATGCAACATCTTGTAAAACACTCAGGAATAAATTGTTGTATTGTGTATACGTATACGTGTTCATGTATGTTCATGTGTGTGTGCATATGACTGTGTGTATCTGTGTTCACATGTTCATGCACAAGTACACATGTGTGTATGTGTGCTTACATGTTCAGGTGTACTCACACATGAGTGTGTGTTTTGCACACACATTCAGGTACATGTCAATGTACTTACACAGCCAACATTTATTTTATTGTTCATAATAGCTAAGAAATAGAACCTACCTAGATACCCATCAGGAAGTGATTAGATAAAGAAAATGTGAACTACATACGCTGGCATTTTATTCAGCTCTCATAAAGAAGAACAAAAGTATGTCTCTTTCAGAAAAATGGCTGAAACTAGAATCAATGCTTAAGTGAAGTAAGCTAGACTATGCAAGATAAACATTGCATGTCTTCTTCTATGTGGAAACATGTGCATACATGTGCATACATGTGCATACATGAACGAGAAGAAAGAAGAACAAGAGCCGTGAGGTGGGGAGATCTAAAGGGACAGATGGAGAAACATCATATATTTTCTCTCCAATTTAGGATCTAGATTTCAGGGAGAAAGAGGAGTCTCTGGTGAGGGATGGAGGTAGAGCAAGAAGAAGAGGAAAGTATGTGTCTATACCAAGAAAGCAGAAGAGGACTTTGGGGGGAAGAAAGGGGAGCAGTGAAGGAGGGTGAGCAGGACAGAATGGGAAGGTAATTATGGGCAAGGTTCAATGGCATATGTATGTGTGCAAAAACTATAAGGTAATCATGATTTTGTATGCTATTCTGGTTTTATTTGTGTTGTGATAAAAAACCCCTGAACAAAAGCAGCTTAGGAAAGGCTTATTCTGCACACAATTCCCGTTTACAATCTATCACTGTGGGAGAGTCAGGAGAGACAGCTGCTCATATTACATCCACAGTTAAGGCCAGAGAGGAATGTATCTGCTGCCTCCTGGATTCAGCTAAGCTAGCTTTTCTTCACTGATATGCAATGTAGGGCCCAGACAACAAAATGGTGCTGTCCACATCCAGGATGTGTTCACCCATCTCAATGAACAATGAAGACAATCCCCTACAGAAATGCCCACAGGTTATCCTCATTTAGGCAATTAATAATCTTTTCCCAGGAGATTCAAGATATGTTGACTTGACAGTTAAAAACTAACCAGCACATATCCTACCTAAAAACAGTAACAAACTATCAATTCTGTATTTCAGAAAAAGAAGTTTTGACAGTTTTGGCTATGTCAGTTTCCAGGTGCTTTCATGGGAAAGGTGGGAAAGGTCCTATACTTACAAGAAAATGTTGCTGGCACTTTAAATAGATCTCATTTAATGGCTGGTCTTGGTTGTTTTGGTTTGAATTGGTTTGGTTTCTTTGAGACAAGTCTCTATATAACTTGAGTCAAATATATTGGCTTTACATTCAGAAATAGGCAAACCCAGAGCACTTGGTCACAGGCCCTTTATATTGATTCAAAATATCTTATTTTTTCTAACATAAATACATAGTACTAGCAATTTCTATCCTAAAGTATTGCTTTAAAGGCATTCTACAAGTTTTAATGTGCTGTGTTTTAATTTCAATCAGTTAAAAAAATACTTTCTTGTGTTCCCTTCTCCTTTTTTTCAATCTATGGATTTTTGAGAAGTGTTGACGTTAGCCAAAAGCCTATAGATTTTTCATAGATCCTTTTGTTATTGATTTCTGATTTAATTCCACTGTGGTCAGAAGACATCCTTTGTGTGACCTGAGTACTTTTTCAATTATTGAAGCATTTATATGGTAATAGTATATTGTGGACCTTGATAAATGATCTATGTGATGCTTGGTAAGGATATATTTTTTTCTGCTTTTCTTGGATGTTGTGAGATGTATATACATAAACATATACATACTTACTGCTAGGTTTTGAAGCCTAAAGATTTTTGTGTCATCTCCTTTAAGCATTTTTTTCCTTTGGTGAAATGCTTGTTTTGTGAATTTTTCATGCTGCCAAAGTACATATTTCTATCAGTTTCCAAACAGTACACTAGAGTGGAGGTTGGCACCAGACAACTGGATAGCCAGCCCCACACAAAGGAAGTGAATCGAATTCTCTACTTCTCTTGATCTGGGAGAAACACACTACTAATTCAAGGTTCTTATAAACATTCGTTGAGATGACTTTCCTGCATCTTTGGTCAGTCTATTAGTAAGTCAAGCTTTCAGTGACAGTCAGAACTGGGCGCAATCTAAACATCATCTGCCAGAGGAAACTACTTCACTATATTGTAATTGTATATTGTGAAGTTGTTAAGATTGCTGCACTCCTAAACTGAAGAACATACTCAGGTTGTGTAATAGTTCTGTGCCATAATGTAATATCCATTCTCCCATTACCCATGTGAGAGAACTGTAGCAGAGACCAAGTAGAAGAGTCCAGGCTCAGGCAGTCCAACTCAAGAACACCTCACGTGCCTGTGCTCTCTCACGTACCTATTCTCAAATAATGTTTGGTTATTCCTGTTACTCTCCAAAGCTGACTAGTCCTTTGACACCTCCAGCTGAGCTGTGTGTGGGTGGGAAGACAAGTTCACCTTGTCAATAGTGTTTTGTTCCTTTCTCTCATTCCTCAAAGCTCAGGTCACTGTTGCTTCACCATTTGCTTCAAACTTGCTCTCCATGTCTTCTCTTAAATGATCTCTTCCCAGCTCTCTTTGAATTGACCATGTGAACTCAAACCGACCCTTCTTCAACTGTGACCTAACACTTCCTTGAGGTTTCTAGGAACTTTCCCCTTGGTTTCAACTTCAGAGATTCCTGGTCTAACAAAGTGGAACTCCACACCTAAATTCAGAGCTAGTTGCAGCTCTCTCCCCCCAGGCCTAGCATAAGCCATATGGAAAGCGAACCGATCTTTCTTACACTAAAATTCAGAACTAGAATCATCATGCAGAAGCTACTAAGGAGCAAATTGAGGCTTCCCAATCCAAAGGCTTGTCCAAATAAGCATACTTGTTTAAGTAGGAAGAGTTTGGAGTTAGTGAGGTTACATTTCCGTTACCCAGGAAGGACAAGGCAAGCTTGTAATCCAGCCTTCAGATTGGCTGAAACTGCAGGGATCCACCATAACACCCAGCCTAGGATCCAAGTATCCTTGAGTCAATAGTAGCTCACTGCTGACGTGGCTTCACACAGGCTGCGGCCTCATGTTCCTCTTTTTAACTAAATTTCAGAAGTTGTGTTTATTGCCCCCTGAACCTTTACAAAGCTCATCCTATTTTGAGCTCTAAGTTTATGGTACCCTATGTACTTACTCACTTTATTAATATCCTGTAAGAGGACGCTCCTTTCACTGCAACAGGACAGTAGACAATGCTCATTATTTATTTCCAAGTCCAGGAACAATGGTTGACAATCCTTTGATGAATAAATCAAAGATGATGGAGTTGGACAGAGTAATAGCCAAGTGAAAGGTAAGGCAGACAGAGGCCTGAGATGTGAGCTCCAGACAAGACGTGCCAGCATGCTGTAGGGCTTCAGGTTACTATAGTGTTAGGAAAAGAAAGGCAAACACAGAGAAACTGACATCCACACCAGAGAAGTGGCCAAATCCACTCTTTTTATTTGAGGCAAAGTGAGAGCAGCGAAGTTGCCAGGAGATTGACTGCCAGACCGACGGAAGCTCTTGAACTCTTCTTGTCCAATCATTCACCTGACTCGCCCCTAAACATTTGAAGGGGAATTTCTCAAAAATCTATGAATCACACTTTTTCTCTACCATCAAGAGAATTATAGCCTTTTAAGAAAAAAAAAAGTTTTTCGGGGCTGGAGAGATGGCTCTGTGGTTAAGAGCACTGACTGTTCTTCCAGAGGTCCTGAGTTCAATTCCCAGCAACTACATGGTGGCTCATAACCATCTATCATGGGATCCGATGCCCTCTTCTGATGTGTCTGGAGACAGGCACAGTGTACTCATATACATAAAATAGATAAATCTTTAAAAGAAAAAAGAAAGTTTTTCAATCTCTACTTCTTTTCCGAAGAATCCATGTGGTATAGGGAAATGGATGTAAAGATCTCAGGAGTAACTCGTGACTAAGTTACTTGGGGAGCAGACCAAGTAGAGCCTACCAGCTCCCTAGAGTGAAATGTTTTTATTGGATATTTTACATATTTACATTTCAAATGTTATCCCCTTTCAAGGTTTCCCCTCTGGAAACCCCCTATCCCACCCCTCTTCCCCCTGCTTCTATGAGGGTGCTCCACCACCCACCATCCTGTCATTCCCCTACACTGGGGAATAGAGCCTTCACAGAACCAAGGGCCTCTCCTCCCATTGATGCCAAATAATGTTATCCTCTGCAACATACCATGACTCCCTCCAAGTGTACTCTTTGGTTGGTGGTTTAGTCGCTGGGAGCTCTAGTTGGTTGATATTGTTGTTCTTCCTATGGGGTTGCAAATCCCTTCAGCTCCTTCAGTCCTTCTCTAACTCTTCCATCGGGGTCCCCATGCTCAGTCCAATGGTTGGCTGTGAGCATCTGCCTCTGTATTTGTCTCTCAGGAGACAGCTATAACAGGCTCATGTCAGCAAGCACTTCTTGGCATCTACAATAGTGTGTGGGTTCGGTGTCTGTATATGGGATGGATCCCCAGGTGGGGCAGTGTCTGGATGGCTGTTTCTTCAGTCTCTGTTCCACACTTTGTTCCCATATTTGCTTTAGACAGGAGCCATTCAGAGTTAAAAATTTGGAAATGATTAGGTGGCCCCATTCCCCCAGCTGGGGGCCTTACCTAACCTCTGGATACAGTCTCTACAGGTTCTCCCTCCCCTTTGTTGGGCATTTCAGCTAATATCACCCCCATTGGATGCCTCTTGCTTTCCTGGCATCTGAAACTTGCTGGTGGCTAACCCCATTTCCCCATCCCCCATTATTACACACCTCTGTTCAAATTCCTGACCCTCTGTATATCATTCCCATCTGGTCTCCTCCTATATCTGATCCTGCCCCCCTTTCTCCTCTCCTCTCTTCCTCCCAAGTTCCTCCCAACCTCTACCTCCCATGAGTAATTTGTTCCCCCTTCTAAGAAGGCCTAAAGCATCCACATTTTGGTCTTCCTTCTTCTTGAGCTTCATATGGTCTATGAATTGTATCTTGGGTATTCCGAGCTTCTAGGGCAATATACACTTATCAATGAGTGCATACCACCTGTCTTCTTTTGTGACTGGGTTACCTCAATTTTCTAGTTCCATCCATTTGCCTAAGAATTGTATGAAGTCATTGTTTTCAATGGCTGAGTAGTACTCAATTGTGTAAATGTACCACATTTTCTGTATTCATTTCTTTGTTGAGGGACATCTGGGTTGTTTCTAGCTTCTGGCTATTATAAATAAGGCTACTATGAACATGGTGGAGCGTATGTGCTTGTTATATGTTGGAGCATGTTTTCTATACTTACTGCTGCACTTGGTGCAAATTTTGAACAGTCATTAGTTTGCTCATTTCAGTGCTGGGGATTGAAACCACAGATTATCTGTGCTGGGAAAGCATTCCACTGCTGAGCTATAACCTCAAATCCTGGCTCTTGAGAGAGAACTTAAAAACTACTGTTTGGCTAATGGGTAAAGAAATCACTTGTTACCTGTGATGGTTAGTATTGTCACATTAACACCTGGGGAAAAGCCTCTGGACTACGTCGGTGAGGGATTATCTTGGTTAGGTTAACTTCTGGGCATGCTTATGAAGCATTATCTTGATTAGACTAATTGGAGCAGGAAGCCTGGCCCATCCTGGGTAGCACAACTCACTGAGATGGCATCCTGACCTGTATATTAGAAGGAGAATGTGAGCTGAGCCGAGCACACTTAGTTGTCACTCTCTGTCTGAGGATGCAGCGTGACCACCTGCTTCAAGTTCCTGCCCAGTGACTGCTGAGAAGGGGCAGGGCTATAACCTGGAACTGTGAGACAAAAGGGACCCTCCCTTCCTAAGTGGCCTTCGTCAGAGCAACAGAAGGGAAACCAAAAGACTGTGCAAACAGCAAGAATTGTGTTCAAATCCCACATAAAGCCTGCATCTGCCAAGCTGGTCTCCTCCCATGAGATGCGAGGCAGAGACAAGAGGGAGACGGGAGCATGAGCTGCTAACTTGGCATAAACAGTGGTGAACGTGGTCACAAACAATGAGAAAGACAGCGACCAATACCCCAGGTTGTCCTCTGAGCACTGCATGCTTGCTGTAGCCCTCGTAAACTTGTGTTCACACACAGACACACACACACAGAGAGAAAGATTTAAAAGAATGTATGACTTACCAGTCATTTGTGGGGGAGGCACATTTTCAATATAAAAATTAGGTGGAAAGGAAAATAATAAAAATCTACTGTAAATAGGACAAGACTTTAAAATCTATAATTCTATAACCAAAACAAATATAAACATTATGAAAATACACACACACACACACGCGCACACACACACACACACACAGTGTTTAGCTTGAATTTGAAGACCTATTTATTTGCTGGCTTTATGACCTTGAGTAATTTTCGTAATCTTTCTGAGGCTAAGTTCGCTCCCTCACCTGTGGAACGCTGGTGCTTACCAACAAAACCTTATGGCATTTGTGTGAGGATAAAAATAAGATAACGCATGCACAGGATTTGGCACTCTACAGATGTCACACAACTGTCAATGTTATGTATTCGGCTGGGATGATGATTCACATGTTCCTGCAATAATCCCTGACTTGTTAAGCATCTGAATCCTACATATTGGAAAACACTGCCAGATCCTGTAGGAACCAGAACACAATGTGCCTTTAGAAGGAATGATTTGAGAGTAGCCTTTTGCCGAACAAACTTGAGATAGGGACACGGAAAATTCCAGCACAGCTGCCTTTCCTCAGAGACTCTGGCTGGCAGCTGAAGCAGCGTCAGAAAGGACCTACCACCAGGACCCACCAGCTGGACCGGTCCCTAGGAGATAGGTGCCTCTGCTGGTAAGAGCACCATCACAGTGTTTACCACAGGTCTGCGGTGGAGTCCCTACTGATGTCACATATCTCTGAGGGTAGCCTACAGAGGGGAACAGGGAGATCCCAGGACAGAGGACCATCATACATGGCCTCGTGCTTACGAAGAAGAATGGAAGGAAGCCCCAACTTTCTATGAAATGTCCAATAGTATATAAAGCAAACAAACAAACAAATAAAATTAAACAAATGAGAACAAAATAAGAAACTACTTTCTGTAATTAAGCCCCACCAAGAAATGTCAACAGTCATTTTTCACCAAAAGGAATCAAGGCCAGAAACTGTGATAAAACCTGTGTAAAAGCCTTGATCTTTTAGAACCTGATCCCAAGGCTTCTAGAGGATCCACAGCTTCTATCTGGAGTGGTTACAAGAGTTATTTTTTTTCAAATGCTAAGTAAGACAAGTGTTGCAATAATGGCCATGTTTGTTGTGTACATTTTCATGCACCATATGTATCAGTTTTGTTACAATAGTACTATAATAATAAACTAACGTGACCATGGGGCTGAAAAGATGGTTCGGTGCTTAAGAGCACTGACTGCTCTTCCAGAGGTCCTAAATTCAATACCCAGCTGTAGAGAGCCGCAGTGAGCGGTGATAGCCAGCAGATGGCGCTGACCTCCGGTGCTCTCCCAAGTTTACAGGTGAATTGCGCATGTGCCTAGGGCCAGAGAGCGCCAAGTCTATCTGCGCATGTGCTAAGGGCCAGAGAGCGCCAAGTCACAGCCTATCCCGGGGCGTCTCATGAGGTAATGAGCAAACAGCCAATCAGAAATGAACATGCCGCTCCAGGGCATATATAAGCAGTGCCTTTTTCGGGGTCTGGGGTCGCCCTCTTGAAGATGTAATAAACGGTGGCTGCAGAAGGATCCTGTGTGTCCGCGTGTTCTTGCCTGCGGGAAACTTGCGAGGACTACACCCAGCAACCACATGGTGGCTCACAATCATCTGTAATAAGATCTGATGCCCTCTTCTGATGTGTCTGAAGACAGCTACAGTGTACTCATACACATTAAATACATAATATTTTTTAAAAATAAATGATGAGACCATAGAGGTGATGACAAACAAAATTTTCTCCAAGGCAAGGAACAGAGTCCCTCAGTTAATCCCAATTATACCACCAATTGCTTTTCTCAGAGGCGTAATTTTGCCATCTTCTATTGATAATAGAAGTTACTGTCTGAGTCATCCTTACTTGGTTCTCCTATTCCTCCTGTCTCCAGTAGTGGGAATTGAACAATACGACCAGGACACTCCATGACAAGGTCATAGGTGTGAAAGCACAGGCTTGCTTTTTTGTGTTTTTGAAGTATTTTATTTCACCTTACCGCATCCCCCCCCCGCCCCCACACTTCTCCACTCAAGAAGTGTCAATGAAGAGTACTTGCCCCCAAGGCCTCTCCCAAGCTCCCACTATTTTGGTAGTTTCTGAAGAATTAAAACTCTAACATGAAAATTCCATTTCCACTAAGCTGGAATGTCTTGCCTTCCATTAGCAAGTTACTGCAGACGACAGCTAGGATTATGCACTTCCATGACGTGCTCTTATAATCCTAAGAACTTCCATAAGAAACTAGAGAGTCCCATGCAACCATTTTTATTTCTGGTGGAGAGGCATGCCTTATTTTTCAGCACGAGGCCATCTATGTTGAGCCAATGATATGCTCACTTTTCCAAGTGAGTTTATTTTATTGTTCTAATGAATTTTAAAGAAGAAAACAAAAATGTATCTTTATTTTGGAATCTTCCAATATTTTCATTTCTGTTCTTCTAGATCAAAAAAAAAAAAAAATAGAAAGATATGTTTGTTCCTCCCCAAACAGTCCTATGTATCAAAGTCATACAGAACTAATCTTAGAAATGATAATTGTATTTTCCCTGAGGGATTGTCAGTTGGAGGTAGATTAAATGTGTTTAGAGTAAACTTAGAGATCAGAGATATGGTGAGTAGATTCAAGTCAGACTTTTTATAGGCTAGGAAATAATTTTAATAACCAATATAGTGTCATGCTTGAAAAGACGTTGAAGAAGAGAGATTGGGTAGGTAATATGCCCGGAACTCTGCAAATTGATAGCTCTGATGTAGCTGTGTTTTTGTGATGCAGCTTGAAAGAGCATGTGGATACTATGGTTTGGTGTAGCTTGTCTCTACAGGTTCATATGCTGGAAATTCACTTTCCTATTTCACAGGCTCCTCAAGCATAAGAGGATTTGAATTCAAATGAGCTTTCAACATGAGGCTTTTTCATTCCATTCCAGAGCCATATAAAGGTAGCATTAGCATTCTGTTAGTGTTTGGTGAACTTTTAAAATCTAATAGCTTGATTTTAAAGTGTAACATACAATATACTTTCTGATGTAACCGTTTAAGCCTCTAGGAAATAAGAGAGTATGTAAACGAATTCTTAAACCAAATACAAAGTAGGCATTTAGGCTATATGATTTGATCTTAATATTTTTTGTCAACATGAATACATGCTTTTGATATTTAAAGTTAATATAGTATTTGTTCATACATTGCTTAAGAAATTGAAATGGATTGAAGTGGAGCTCCAGATATGAATTTGTACAAGGAAATGTTATTCAGCCACTCAGAGACCTGGTTAAAGTGCCTGGAGCTGCCACGTATAGGTGGAGAACAACTCTTGATAGTTTTTCCCTCAAAAGGCATTGAGTGAAAATTCAGCCTCATAGATGTCTGTACCCACTAAACAACAGAGGACTTTACACAGTTCACTTAATTTGATGCCACTTTGGAGTTCTGTTATATAAAAGTAAATACATGTCCTAAGTAACAAGCTTACTAATAAATAAATAACATAAATTTTAAAATAAAAATAAAATATGCAGAACTACATAAATATTAATTAGAACACAGAGAAATAGGACGTCAATGTTCCCTTTCCACTTCCTCTGTGAACCTATATGGCCGTGTGATCTGACCCTGAAGTGGGCTCTTTTCTAGGCTAGAGCCAGAACACCTTCTATTGTAACCTCACAAAGTGGGTGTCGCTTTCTCCCATGCCTTTGAAAAGGGTACTCATTCCTCTCACATAAACTCACCTAACCAGAATCCCCTTTGATAGGCTTTACCCCTAACACCATGACACTGGTGGAAACCCAAACACCCATTCATTTTGAAATTCGGGTGACCATCTGAAGCCTACAAAGATTTGCTGACACTGAACCAGGCGTTTCATACAGTTTGACCAGGCAGACAGTAGGAATATAAACAGAGGCTAAATTGTTTAAACTCAGTGTTCAGAGATACCTTTTCTGCTTGGAAGAAAATCATCCTAGGACTGATCATAGGTTTCGGGTAGATGACGTGTGATCGTGGGGTAATGGGACCTTTCCTCGACATAGCTAAGCTGAGGATCGCCGTGGATGTGCCTTCTGAAGGTACTGTTTGATCCCCATTTCTCTCTGGCCTTCTGTCTAGCAGAGGAACCAGCTCTTCCCTCACAGGCCCCTGCCACTCTGATGTCATAGGTCACGAGGTCCTCACCGGAGCTCAGCCAATACTGGTGCCACGCTCTAGAGCTTCCCGGAACTGGGGGCTAAGTAATCCACTCTTGATAAAGTAAGACTATCAATGCGTTTTCATCAGGATGACAGACTAAGACAGTGGGATAGAACCTTAAAAAGGATTTAAAACCTAGAAAATCTAAAAATGAAAATTCTTTCCAGGGCTATAAAATGTAAGTAGACAGGTGGTTCTGGGTCCAAGGCATAGTGAAGTTACTGTTACTCCTTTGAATCTCAAACTAAAAGTAACTTCTATGACAGGTTTTGTGGAAATTAAATCAATCATAGAAATAACAAACCCTGTAGCTAATAACAACTTAGTGTCAGTTCACTTCACACTCTGCTGGATTCCCAGGGTTTGACCATTGAACCCTCACTCGAAGTGAGAAAGTGTTTGCTGAGCCAAGAACCATGACTGACATAGATGCTTGCAGGCCTTGGTGAAGGCTCTAGTCAAAGCAACTGCACGAATCGCGCGCTGGATTTTCCATCTGGTTGGTTGGTTGCTCGCTATTGTTTGTTTTACAGGTTTGTTTGTTTTCTGAAGCAGGCTCTCATTTAGCTCAGCCGTGGTCCAACCTTTTACTCCGTGTGTAGCTGAACAGGAACTTGAACTCCCGATCCTCTGCTGCTGCCTCCCAAGAGGATTACAGGCAAACACCATCACACATTTTTGACTTGCTTTGATGGAGACAGGGTCCCCACAAACACAACCCAATCTGTCCCTGGTGAACTCACTAAGGAGCTCAGGCCACCCTTGAACTGACTTTCTCCGGCCTCAGCCTGCGTGCAAGAATGACACATACATGAACTCTCACGCCCAGGTTCTATTTCCTTTTTCATATCAGAACCTGATCTATTTTCGCTTCCTTCTTACTTGCGTTGCAGGACTTCCTCCCAGTACTTCTGCTGAGAGAATCTCACGAGTATCAGCGACAGCTTCTTCCTTTCCGACTCAGGTACGCTGCTTGATGCTCTCCCTTCTTCCTCTTCCCTTACTTCTCTTTCCTGGTTCGCCTCTACCTGTGTTCCTTTCTCTGCCTTCGTGTAAATATCATTGCTCCCCAGGGTGCTTATTTTCATGGTAGCCCCGTAATACTCTTCACACCCATAATGTTAACTACCGAGTATATACATTTCTTTACGTAGGTCACCAGTTGGATTGTTCCCTTCAGTGTCTAGCCTGTATGTTCATCAGCTTTACTCGAATACCCCCCAAAGACATCTCAGGTTAAATCTCCAAGCAGCTCAGCTCTTCCGCCCCCCCCCCCCACACACACACAACTTTGCACCATACCATTGAACTGGATTGCTGGGGTTTTTAAATATTTGTCACTGAAGAAAATGACCTTTTTTTTCTACTTAACTTGTGAGTTCATAGCTCCCACCAATACAATGGCATAGAACATCTACTGGATATGATTGAATAAGTGTTAAGTCTTCTGGCCCCTGCCCCTGCTGGGTTAGACTCAGTTTGTCTATGTTATGCTGTGGTTGCTATGATGCACTGTTTGAACTCCTATTTGTTGCTGAGTGATTGCTTAGGGACTCACCGGTCCTGGTTGCTGAGTTTCTTAGACTCTGTCATTTCCATTGGTAGTCAAGCCAGCACTTTTTTTTTTTCTTTAATTAGCCTCTGGAGCAGAACAGAGGCCAGGCACCACCACTTACATCTGTGAAAGGAGCAGGCAGGGCATGAGTTTGGTGGGAACCACGAGTTCTTTAACCCGTTCTGCTCCAAGTCTTGTTTGCCAATGGTTCTCGCTTTCTCAAGACACACCCCTCTCGTGTAAATGTTTATTGCATTTGTGATGGGCTTGTAAGCTTACAAGAGGAAGAGGTTTATGAGTCTCAAAATGAAAACAAGAAGGTTGAAGCGTTTCCTAGCAGCGGTAGGACAGGACCTGTTGTTGTTGTTGTTGTTGTTGTTGTTGTTGTTGTTGTTGGGTTGTTTTCTGTTTTATTTGAAATTGAAACAGATATGTAATAGCTGACTTTTTTTTATATGAGGCTCTTATTAAAATCAAGTTTTGAGATGGCTCTGTCTCTTAGTTGGCTAAAGTGCCTGTCTTGTAAAATTAGGTTTGGATGGATGTCTAGGCTATCTTCCTGGACAAGCATGTTTTAGTGTATGTCCATTGTCTAAAAGCATTCTGACAATTGAATCCTGATGATATTCTGATTAACTAAATGTCCTAGTTAAGCAATCTAAATGTATTGCTTAAAAATTTCTCAACACTCTCCTCGGTACTAGAAGGAAGTAGGAAAAAGAATTTTATAACATGGGGGAGGATATTTATTAATGGG
>JADRCD010225497.1:0-34642 GCA_019843815.1 Montemys delectorum | reverse complement strand
TAACAAGGTTGAGGACAGCTCTTGTTGTGAATAATTTTTAGTTTGGCTTTGAGTATGAAAGATGATGAAGTTTGCCAGTGCTGGATCATTTGTCTGCTGTGTGGTTGGAAAGTAGGATTTTCAGGTGCTATTTGTGATTAAAAATATACATAGCTGATAGACTAAGATGATAATGAATGAAATTTGCCTTTGATACTCCTTCAGTAAATGGGCTAGGTACAGATGTTTTCTACGGAGTACCTGCTAAGAGCTTGTTCTGCATTACAAAAGAAAGAGTTGAGCCTGGCAGTGGTGGCTTATGCCTTTAATCCTAGCACTTGGGAGGCAGAGGCAGGTGGATTTCTGAGTTCGAGGCCAGCCTGGTCTACAGAGTGAGTTCCAGGACAGCCAGGGCTACACAGAGAAACCCTGTCTCAAAAAAAAAAAAAGAAAAAAAGAAAAAAAAGAAAGAGTTGGATTTGTGGGCTGTAGTTTTCAGCTTTTGAGCTAATAGAACAAAAATTTTCAGTGGTAAAAGGATGTAGAACATGTTACAGCTTATCAACTTTCATTTATAGACAGCACATACATTGTGCTAACTGACCAGGTGCAGGTTACTTTATTTCTTCTGCCTGGAGACTTCATCATGATTGGTAACAGAGGCTGGTGAATCACTTACACACATAGCTATTTACTGTTCTCAAAGTCAAAATGTGTTAAGCAAATTAATGATTTAAATAACAGTTAAATGTTACCTTTTCGTTGATTGTGCTTTTGCAATTAACAATTTAAATTCCCAGGAAAGAAATCTTAAAGAGTGCTAGCATTATATTCTGAGACTTCCTTCTGTAAAATGCATTATAGCTTTTCATCTTAGTTGTTTTAGTTGAGTATGGTCACTTTAAAAAGCTGTAATTTCAGAAGGAATGAAAGAAGGAAGACCAAATGTGGATTTCATTCCTTCTTAAAAGGGGGAACAAAATACTCACAGAAAGAGTTGCAGAGACTAACTATGGAGCAGAGATTGAAGGAAGGACAAACCAGCCTGGTATAACTATCTCCTGAGAGACTCTAACAGTACCTGACTAATATAGATGTAGAGGCTCACAGCCATCCATTGAACTGAATGGGTCCCCAATGAAGGAGCTAGAGAAAGGACCTAAGGAGCTGAAGGGTTTGCAGCCCCTTAGGACAAACAACAATATGAACTAATTAGTACCCTCAGAGCTCCCAGGGACTCAACCACGAACCAAGGACTACACATGATGGGACTGATTGTTCTGGCAGCATGTGTATAGTAGAGGTTTGCAAAGTCGATCATCAATGGGAGGAGAGACCCTTGGCCCTGTGAAGGTTCTGTGCCCCAGTGTAGGGGAATGCCAGGGCCAATAAGTGGGAGAGGGTGGAGTGGCAAGCAGGGGGAAGGGAGAGGCAACAGGGGTTTGTTCTTGTTATTTTTTGTTTTTTGGAGGGGAAACTGGGAAAGAAGAAATCATATGATATGTAAATAAAGAAAATATCTAATAAAAATAACATATTTTAAGTAAATAGAAAAAAAAGAAAAGCTGTAATTTGCTTTTGCAGTATTTCCATTGCTAAAACTTTTCAAATCTGTTATAAAGTGGCAATTTATTCTCTCTGAAGAGATTTAGTATTGATAACCCATTTTTAAAATAGGAAGCTTTATTTTTTTATACAGTCTATCTTGATCATGTTTTCTATTCTATCAACTTCTCCCAGATCTACCCCATCTTCATGCTTTTCTTCTTCTCTCTTCCCCTCCCTTTTCCCCTCCTCAAGAAAAAAAAATCAAAATGATAATACAAAACAAAAAGTGCCCAGCAACAAAACAAAACAATACATGGGGTCTGTTTTGTGTTGGGCACCTACTTGTGGGCTTGGAGCCTGCCCTGAAGTGCTTGATAATACTCAGTAACATTCCATTGGGAGAAAACATGGCTTCCTATTAGGTATCAACAGCAAATAACTAAAAGGTGAGATTTTAACTAAAAGTCAAACCCCTCAAGTCACTTAGAGATTCGTGAGAGTAAGAAATGTTGATTTGTTATATGAAAGAATGTTTGAAGTATGAATAAAAGTTAGTGAGGCCAGTTTATATAAACACTTCAGATAATAAATGGTTGTTAAATTTATTTAAAATTAACATATCATTAATTTACTCAGGTAAAAAACAAGTATTGGAACATTTCATACCTCACATCTGTGCCCTGGTTATTGATTCAAGAGTGAATTTTTGCATTCAGCAGGAGGTAACTCTCTTTTCAGACCTGAAAATAAAAAAGTAAACAATTGAATGAACTATCTTAGGCTAAGTTTCTTAAATTAATTTCATGGGGTATATTTCTGTTGTCTGAGTAATTCATTGCCTGACAATGTAATTTCTAAATAATCAATTAAAATCTATAATTGAATGGATTTATGTATGTTTATCACTAATTTGAGAACCTATATGCCGAGGTACTAGGAGTTTTCTAGTATGTAGATGCCAGTACAGCATGTAGTTTTGCATGTGTATATGCATATGCATAACCATAAGAACAAAAAATAGGTAACCTTTTATTTGTTCCCTTAAGTCTTAGGATAGTTATGTGGTTTTTAACAGTGGGTGAGAAAGCTTCAGTAAAGAGTCATCCTGTGCTGAAGTACATTTTAGACTAGACATTCTTTCCTTCATCGGACTTACATTCTCTACTTAGAACTCTTAAGTTCATACATCTACTTCTTTAAGTGCTTCTTAGAAAACAAAGTTACTTTTTTTCTCTTTCAGGCTTTAAAAAAAATGAATTTGATGCTTGACAGAATACCTCAAGATGCCAACAAAATACTTTCTAATCAAGAAATATTAACTCTCATGTAATAATTTTTAATATCTTGTTCTGATAAATTGTTCAAGAATTTTAAGGAACATGCAATCACAAATTTGAATTAAGTAATAGAGCCTGACAAGCTTATAAATTTTGATATAATATGGTATTTATATTTTCTCCAAAAGTCAGTTATACTAGCCAATTGTATTTTTCCCAAACACAATGGGCTTTCTATCTAATTGATATTAGTTTAGCATATAATTTCTTATTTTAATTCACAGGAGTAATATGGGAGAAAGGATTTTAGATGTAGGAGGTAAGTATGTCTTTCCAAGATTTGAAATCACTTCAAATTTATGAATGTTATAGATATCTTTGACAAAATTGTTAGATTCCATATGTTATATTACCAGAATACACAAAAGAAATTATAATCTGTTTATCTAAACTAAAAGAAGAATTTTTAGTTAATAAAAATAAGGAGATGTCTTGGAACAAATAATTTGTCATGATGACAAAAATTAGGTAAGTGTAAGTATGCCCACCTAGTGATAGTTAGGAATGGTAACTTAATGCTCCAATACATTGGAGATACTTGTGCTGAAATTTTTCTTAAATGACTTATTAAAATTACAATGTCTAATATTTTTATAGTTGATAGACAATTTTTAAACAATATTTACTACAAAGAACTTAATTTTTCTTTAGATTCTTATGATTAAATTTTGACTTAGTGACATATATAGAATAAAGTATGACTTTAATATGTACTCTGATATAACTGTAAACATCACAACAAAATGCTATATGTTGTACAAATTGTTTTTCAATGTACAAGTATAAAGAAATGGTAAAGTCTTAAATGATTCGTGGGTTTTTTTTTAACTTTTAAAAAATGAACAATTGAATAAGAAAAATAACATTTTCTTATTTCTCTTGTTCTTGTATGTTACAAAATGGAGTTTTATAAGGTTAGACTCTCGACCTCTTAAACTGACTAATATCTTTTTTAAGATTATGAATTACAGGTAGGCATTGTGGAAGCTTTGTGTAGAATGACTACAGAAAAACGGAGACAAGAACTAGCATATGAATGGTTTTCAATGGACTTTGTTGCTAACGCATTTAAGGAAATTAAAGACTGTGAATTTGAAACAGTAAGTAGTATAAAAATAACAAGTTTAGTAAAGATTTTTATATAATTTTTATTTTTAAAACCCTTTTTTGTTTTTGAAAACTAGGATTGCAGAATATTTCTCAACTTGGTAAATGGCATGCTTGGTGATAAAAGAAGGTAAGCATGATGCGGCATGCCGCTAGTTGGTAAGGAACTAGGGCTTGATGGCTATTTATAAATATAATTTTTATTGCACTGTGAAAAATGTAGATGTATTTGTTCAAGACAGTATTTATGTAACATACAGTATAAACTAGTACACTGCTAACCTCAAATACTCCTGATGGCTTTATTTGGCTTTGTACTTAGAAGGAAAATACATCTTATTTATTAGCTCATATTAATAACTGAGTGTCCTGATTTGGTTTACTCTGTTTCAGAATTGCATGTATATTTGGTGTTTAAGGAATGATAAAAACCTTACCACCTACACATTGGAGTGAAAATGTATAAATAACATAAGTAGAATTTTTATTATTTAATATCAGAAACAAGCATGAAATGATAGAAAATATAAATTTCACCATTAAAATTTATGTGTATGGGTGTTTTGCCTCCATATATGTCTGTGCTTTATGTGCATACAATCCTGAAACAACCAGAAAAGAGTCTTGTGTAACCTGGAACTGGAGTTAAAAGGTTGTAAGAAGCCATGTGGGTGCTGGAAATTGAACTCAAATGTCCTGAAAGGAACAGCAAATTCTCTTAACTGCTAAGCCATCTCTCCAGCCCAAAGCAACAGAGTATTGTAATACCTGGTCCCTGGGAATGTTCTGAATAAGTTATGTTCACTTTATTTACTGAGGACGTAAAGGATAGGGCTAGGTCTAAATGCAACGAGTCGTATTGCCTGTGTTTATTAAGTCATAGATTCCCATCAGTTCTGTTCTGTAACTTATTTAGCCTTAATATCTTCAGTTTCCTTAGCTGTGTGATAGGAATACTAATAATACTTATTACTTATGCTTGCTAAAGAGACTGGCTAAAGTACTTTAAGTAGTATCTTGCCACAAAAATGTTCTAAGAATTTAGCCACTTTTACTATCAACAATGACTTCTCTTCTGCATTTTACACATTCAAGTTCTATGGGAACTTCTGTTGTATTAATATATAAGTGTAATTAGGAACAGTTGTTCATATTTGAAATAATATTTTAATTGCTATAATTCCTTTAGTCAAAGTGGTAAGTAAATAGTATCCTTAAAGTAATAATGCTTTTATTTACCTAAACAGATTTCCAATAAACTTTTGTTTAAAATAGGAATGACAAGGTCTGGCTTGGTATTTTCCACCTATTATTTCAGTTACTTGCAAGGTTACAAGAGGAGTAACATATTTGAGGCCAGCTCAGACAAGAGTGAGACCCCATCTCAAAAATGGAATTAAAGAGATTATTTTATTTAAAAATTTTATAAGAATCAAGTCCCCCTTGATTCTAGATATAATTGTTTTGTAGATATAATTTAAACAAGTTAATTATTGGGAAGCTGATTTATTTTTTCCTAAATTGTTTTGTGTTTTAGGGTCTTTACATTTCCTTGCTTGTCAGCATTTCTTGGTAAATATGAGGTAAGTTCTAAATTCATACAAACGTCAATTATTGGATAATTTTTATATAAAAGTTAAATGGATTGTGGACTACGTAATGTTTTAAAACATTAAAGTACTAGACTTAGATGATGGTACAGCTAACTACTCCTTCCCTTACTGTGACAACAGGAAAAAATGGACTAGCTCATCTTAGCAGAGAGGGAGAAGAGCAAGGCTCTAGTTCTTTACCTTCCTCCTCTCCTTAAAGGCACTACTGATGATGATCATTCATGAGTATATTCAGACTATTTTCAGTTTCTGTTAATAAGGTTTTGATTCCTTGATCTAATTTCTCTGTAAAACACTTAAGTAGCATTTCCTTGTTCTAAATTATCTAAATGCTAGACATTTTGGCTGTCTTCATCTACTTATAGTTTATCTCTTGAAAGCATTCAGGGAATGACTTATATGTGTTGCTGATTTCTAGAATAAAAAACTCAAATAATAGTTCGGTCATGGCTATAACCTGGTGATAAGTTCCCATGTTTTATAAGCATCATATATACTAGTTTTGTATATTATGTTAGCTGCAGATACCATCAGATGAAAAACTTGAGGAATTCTGGATTGATTTTAATCTTGGGAGTCATACTCTGTCATTCTACATTGCTGGAGATGATGAAGTAAGCTCTTACCCTTTTGTGTCACTGTATACACACATGTAAAGGACATTCTTTAATTTACTTTCAGAATACATATTTGTATACTTTTTTATCCATTCTTTTGATCGACTTTAACATTAGCTTTTATTTTAAGGTTGTATAAGGTATCTTGCTAATTAAAATGAAACTTCTTTGGTTTTTTTATGTTAACAAAATGAGTGCTAAATTTTAATACTAATTTTAACATAAACCTTTCAGAAATTAATATTAACAAAATTTAAATTTTTTGTCACATGAACAAAATGAGTCAACAGTAGGCTTCTCAGTGATACAGTGCTTAGCCTGTGCAAGGCCCTTGGACATTCAGACACTCCATGAGAACAAACATTGACAGATGACAGCAAATGATTTTGCTCAGGCTTGAAACCTCCTGGGAAGATGTGAAGGAACTGTAGAAGTGAATTTTAGTTCTGTATGGTGTCATAGTCATCTGTATTCCAAGATGGACTATTTCTTATTGTCCTGTTTGTTACCTGAGGAAAGATATTGAAGTCACTACTTCCTAGCTCTCACTTCATATTTGGTACAGTGGCATACATCTGGTTTAACCTCTGAAATCACTACCAGATTCTGATAGAGTTGAGCAGCACTTACTAATCTTGCTGTGGTTGCTGATATTATAAGGAGACTCTTAACCTTTTAAATCTAGTATTTTTTAGAATCCTACTTCTTTCCCACATAAACTTTTTATAAGTGGATGTTAGCCAATACTTTCTAGAGTTCTCACATACTTTTTATGCTAGAATACCTTCGTAGTATGCTTATTTTCAGAAACTATTGGAGTATAGTTATTAATGTCCCACTGGTTCATTTTGGTGTACTAGATGATCGAGACCAGAATAAATCCACTTATAAATTATTTTCTAAATACTGATCAAGATGCTTGGAGATTCTTCTCAGATTGTACTTTGAATTTTCCTTCCTTTAAATCTCTATGGTAATATGTTCTTCCTATACTCTATGCTCTCCCTGGAATCCATTCTCTACATAGTGGCAACTTAAACCTCCATATCTGTCTCTTTAATGTAGCATATAAGACATTTTACAGCCTTGGTACCTGGATAACTGTCTGAGATATAGCAGTCTCTGTGTTTGAGCTACCCACATTTCACATCTTACAGGTCCCCTCTAGCCCCCACCCCCCAGGATCCCTTTTGCAGATCTTTGCAAGCTAGTTTCCGTGAAAGTTTAACTAGCAACTTATCACAGCCTAGAATCACTTGGGATGAGTTTTAATGAATAATGATCAAGATTATGTTGGCCTTGGGAATGTCTGGAAAGGTGGGAGATTGACTTGATTCTTAATTGATGTTGGAACATACACCTACCTGGCATCATTCAATGGGTGTCAAGGGGAGGGAGAGTAAGCTGAGCACAGCAAACCAGGATCCATGTCTTGCTTCTCTGTCTAATCTTGACTATGGATGTGATGCTTCAGGTTCTTGCCTTAATGTCCCCATGGTTATGAATTGTAACCTAAAACTGTAAGTCAAATAAACCTACCTCCTCTAAATTGCTTTTTTTTGACAGAATATTTTATTACAGCAACAGACATGTGAGTAGGGCAGCTCCTTCTAATTTATGTTTTGGTAAAAGTACCATCTGCTTGTAAATAGGTTCTCTGGTATAAAGTAGCCTTGCCACCAAGTTATGTATCACATTGTCTAATGGCCTTTTTCTTTATAGTAGTTACTGAAAAGAATTCTGTTTTTCTAACTCATAAAATATTAGGGATGTGCTTTTTTAGGGCTCATTATTCTTAGAATGAGTAAATGGAATACTGGAGAAGCAGAAAGTTGCATGTTTAGTGACAGATGGTACATGAGATAGGAGAAAGACAAACCACTGTAAAGCCACTTAGACTTCAACTGAAATTGATATTGAAGTTTTAAGTCAGGAATAAATATATACTCAAGGTCTTTTTCTTCCTAAATTTAAGGATCACCAATGGGAAGCTGTCACTGTACCTGAAGAAAAAGTTCAGATGTACAACATTGAAGGTACTAAACTTGAAGCTCATTGTTTTGTAATTTTCTTTTTAGTTCCCGTCATAAAGAATAGAACCTGCTACCTCTTTGAGATAAGGCAGAGTACTGAAAACAAAACATCAGTAGAGACTCACATTCCACACCCCACTTTTCTTTATCTAAAAGCTGCAATGTTTGGTCTGACCAGTCTAATGTTGGTGTTTTCAAAATTCTTACATTTCTTTCTCATTTGTTTTATTAAATTCAAACATCTCATGTTTCCATTCCTGTAACAGGAGTTGCATAACGCTGCTAGACAAAATTATGGACTCTTTTGGTAAAAGGCCATATTAAGTGAATGTATATGTTAATGATTTAAGAGGACATATATCCCATCATATCTTTAATCTGCATTTGAGCTCTTTTTCTACATGGACTCTCTGACTGCTTGTGTGCTCTCCTCTGTAGAACATCTGTGTAAACACTTTTCCATCTTTTGCTGACCTGTCTTTTCACTTTTGAAGTTGTTGTGTGTTCTTGAATACCAATCCTTTGATAGATACTTTTCAGGAACATATTCTTATTGTGTGTCTTGCTTTATAATTTCAGAGGGTGCTGGGGGTCAGCTCTGGCGGGGGTTGGGGTTCTTCTTTCTTGTAGTTCTTCTTGAGGCAGTGGAGGGGGAAGAGTGTAGGCGGAGAGTAAGACTTTGTTTTACAAGATTAGGGAGTAAGACTTTGTCTTACGAGAAATTTAGGGTTACTGTATTATAAAAAGTTTACTTATCTAAGTCTAATCTAAATCTTACCATGCTATTGTAGCTGATCTGCTTTCTATGTTCCTCTGAGGCCAAAGACTACAGTCTCAGGCACTTAGCACCACATCCTAAAACAGCAGTAAAGGATTAATTGTGCTAGAGCCTTTTCCCTATTATCCAGATGCATCTTGCTTGTTGGGCTAGGGGGAAGTTTGGAGCAATAAACTTCTATTGAACCGGGAGAAGAAAATAACATTCTCAGAAGGAAAAACTTTTCCATAAGCAAATATGCAAAATTTCACATAAATTCATGTACAGATTCATACATGTTCATTTATTTATTTATACATTTCCATTCAAACCCAGTTGGGCCCAACTTGCATGCATTCTCAGTTACATACTTACACACACATGCATACATTCTCACAATTACATACTTACACACACATCCATACTTACATATGCATATGGAGCAAAAGACCAAGCACAGGTGCAGAAAGAACTCGGTCATTCTGGATGGAAAATGAGCTCCAGTCTTTATTCCATAGAGAAAGAAAAGGCTATCCTTTTAATGCTGAATGAATTAAACCCATGTTTGTAAGAAAAAAGCTTTGTTTCTTTTAAAAAGACTATGCCTACCTTGTCCTTACCATGGGACCTCTTCTGTCCCATGGTAAGGAGAGCCCCACCTGCTCCTTCTGCTCTCTGCAGCATCTTCTTTTTTCCTCTTTCCATCTGTATTCTGCACATTGCTCTCTTAGTATTTTATGATACCTATAGTTTCTATGTTATTCCACACTGCATTCTCCTAATCTACAAAGTGTTCTGTCTAAAAACTTCTCCTCAGCTCGGTTCCTCTCTCAGCTCAGTTCTTCTCACCTCTGTTCCTCTCAACTCAGACCTTTAGTTTTGACTCTTCTCTTTGTCCTTAGCCCTTAAACATCTTTCCGAATACATGATCACATGTTAAAAAGTTCATCAAATGTTCACACAGAAAATCAAATCATAAATTGAAATAGAAATTTACAACAGAGAATGTTTACATGCATGTCCATTAGGAGTAATTATCTAGCTAAGTATCCATCACCTGTCACAGTTCCACAGGTTCACCAAAGGTTTTAAAACCATAACTTAAGTTATAGTGAAGTTTTGTATAGATAAACCCGGTCAATATTGTATCTTCTGTCCTAGCACCTATAATAAATCATTAGTACCCTTTTTATGACCTTTGGTTAATTATTTTACAAACTCTCGGAATGTGCTCTGAGTAGGAGAAAGTCTGGTTACCATCTAAGAGCAATTAACTGGTGACACTTGGGAGACCGGCAGAGTTCTCATTGCAGTTTTGACTATCAGAAAAGGACCTAATAGCAATCTCGTTATAAAAGAGCTTAATAATCACTGATATATTTTAGGAATTCTTATAGGATCATCAGAAAGTCTTAAGTCATCTATTTGTCTATATAGCATCACTATAAGACAGTACATCTTTGTGGATCTGCAGAGATCTACTCCAAAGGGATGTGCTTTTACTTAGTGATTATTATATATGTATAATAATAACAGGAGAAGCATATTAATAGCAGGAATCTTTCCTAAAACGAATCTCTTTCAGCCTTGCTTAATAAGGGTGCACCTGTCACAGATTATATAATAATCCAAAGCAGGCCATTTCATGATGATCACCTGCTAGTTATTAGCTTGTCCCATTATGGCTCCTGACAGGAGGGGCGGCCAAAGAAAAGCCATTAAATTTGAAGCCTAGTTGATTAGATATTTTTGTTTTGTTTTGTTTTGTTTTTTCCCTGTGTGGTTGTTGCTTTGTATGGCCTAAGAAATCTGTCATTCTCAGTCATAGAGGCTTTCTGTTTGGGCTTTGGCTTTTGTGTTTTAATATGGTGAATGAAATCCAATTAATTTTTGTCTAGGTTGACAGAAATTGTAAGAGATTATGTGGATTTATAGCTATTCTGTGATTACTTGCTGAACTGACTTTATTTCTGAGTTTCTTTCTTTCCATAATCATATGCTGTGCCATTGAACATTACTCCTCTGTGGTTCCTCTATGAAGTCCCCTGGCTCTGTAAGACTGGTCTTGCATCCTGCTGTTGTTCTGCACTCCTTTGATCTACTTACATGTTGTGTGCCAGTGCCACGGTGTTCTCAGCATTTCATGGTCATGTGTAATGTAGCTAATTTATTTTTTGACATTTTGGAGTTTTCAGAAACACAGACTTTGGATATCCATATACATTTTTAAAAGTCTTATCAGTCATTTCAGAAAACTTATTGGAATTACCGCTATAGATCAGTATGGCAATACCTGAAATAGAGCTTTAATTCATAGAAATGCAGTTCTTCTTTGTGTTTTCCTCTAAACAATGTTTTATATTTTTCATTATGTCATATAGATCTTTTGATAAATTTATTCTCAAATATGCCCTTTTGCCTTTTATGATGATAAACATAATTTTAATTTCATATTCAGATATTTTCTACTGGTATATAAAATAGTTTTTAAAATATACTTTCCTTGTGTCTTACAACCTTGCCAAGTTAACTGTGTTTTTTTTGGGGGGGTGGAGGAAGAAAGTATTTGCTTCAGCTTACAGTTATAGTCCATCATAGGAGAAATCTGGAAACAAGAACACAGCACCCTCAAAATAGTTCTAGCCCACTGGCTTGCTTTGCTTTCTTATACAACACTGAGCCACCTTTTCAGATGTAGCACCACCCATTTCCACATAACTCATTAGTCAAGAAAATGCTTCACAAACATGTCCATAAGCTAATCCAATGGAGGCAAGTTGCCAGTTAAGGTTACCTCTAGTTTGTGTCAAGTGGAGAAAAGTTAACCAGCACGCCATGGTTTAAAGTCAACTTTCGATTTGATGACTAGTGAAATGGTATGTGTTAGTCATATGTTCTTATATCTTCCTTTCATTTTATTTTGCACTATATTTGGTTATACTAGCTGTCTTTGAGATTTTTTTCTTTTTACTTTTAGTTCTCAGTAAGGTCATTACTGTACAGTTCTACTACAAATATTCTTTGGTGTGTGTCTTAGGGTTTTACTGCTGTAAACAGACACTATGACCAAGGCAAGTCATATCAAGGACAATATTTAATTGTGGCTGGCTTACAGGTTCAGAGGTTAAGCCCATTATCATCAAGGCAGGAGCATGACAGCATTCAGGCCAGCATGGTACAGGAGAAGTTGAGAGTTCTACATCTTCATCTGAAGGCTGCTAGCAGAATACTCACTTCCAGGCAGCTAGGACTAGGGTATTAAAGCCCACACCCACAGTGACACACTTACTCCAACAAGGCCACACCTCCTAATAGTGCCATTCCCTGGCCCAAGCATATACAAGCCATCACATTCTACTCCCTGGCCTCCATAGGTTTGTTCAAACATATGCGTCTATGAGGTCCATATCTAAACACAGCATAATGCAAAATACATTTAGTCCAACTTCCAGAGTCCTCATAGTCTGCAACAGTCTCAACAATGTTAAAAGTCCAAAGTTCAAGGTCTCTTTTGAGATGAATTCAATTACTTAACTGTAATCCCCAAAACAAGACAGGAAACCAGTTGGGCAAACTCCAAACTCTACATCTCCATGTCTGATGTCAAAGTGGTCTTCAGATATCCAACTCCTTTTCATCTTTGTTGACTGCAACAAACTTCTTTCCCCTGGGCTGTTTCCACTCCCTTTTAGCAGCTTTTCTCAGCATATAGCCCACGACTCTGGCATCTCAAACATCTTGAGGTCTCCAAGGCAACTTCCATGTTACAGCTTCTTGTTTCAATATCTGGAATCTACACATGATCTTCTGGGTTTCTCCAGCTCTGCTCTCTGTAGCACTTTAAGCTCAGGTTGATCCACTCCACTGTTGCTGCTGTTTTTGGTGATCATCATGCCATGGTACTGGCATCTCCAATACACTGGGGTCTTCCATTGCAACTAGACTTCACCAATAACCTCTCATAGGCTCTCTTCATAGTGCCCAAACTCAAATCCATTGTATGACTCCTTCAGGCCTGGTCAGTCAATTGCACCTTCACCAATGGCCTTCCATGGCTTCTCACAGTGCCAAACATCAGCTGCTCTTCATGACCCCTTCAAAACCAGTACCACCTGAGTGACTCTTACACATTACCAAGTACAGCTGCAGCACAAGGTACAACCTTGGCTATCTCTGGAATACAGCTTCTTTATGCTATCAAAAAACACTTCTCAGAAAAGATTTCACCTCAGGGATACTGGTCTCTTTTTAATCACCACTAATTTATTAGTTCCAGCTAACCAGCATCAATTGTCTCAGTAGTCCCTTCTATTCTGGACTCTAAAGCCAGAGCCAATGGCCAAAGCTGATAAGTTCTGCTGCTCCCTGGAGCTGGAACATGGCCTCCCTTGTTCTATTACATTATCACTAGATTCTTCTTTTCTAACTCCTTCACTGCCTAAGCTTGGCTGTCCTGGATCTTGTTCTGTAGATTGACTTTGAACTCAGAGAGTTGCATGCCTGTCTCCTGGGATTAAATGTATGTATCACCATGCCTGGATTTAAGCTTTCCTTCACCTAGAACTTGCTCTGTCTCAGGCTGGCCTTGAACTCAGAGATCTGCTTGACTTTATCTCCTGGGATTAAAGGTGTATATCACCATGCCTAGATCTAAATTTAGCTGGGTAGGATTTTGCCCAAAGTACCACTCCCTTAATTTGTTTTCTCCTTGAACACAGGATTCAGCTCCATTTCACTTCCTGGTACTCCTTTAATTACTTGAACTATATATTTTATATTTTTCCTTTCTCAGCTTGCAACACTTGTTTAAAGTGCTCTTCATGAGACTTAACCCGAGAACAAAGTCTATGAAGGGTGTTTCTGAGACTTCCCTTGTCAATGCAATTAATCTGAGTCTCATCTTAGCCTAGGTAGACTCTTCAGACAAGGGCAAAAGAGCAGCCACATTCTTCACCAAAATAAAACAAAATCAGTCTCTGGCCCACATAATGTAGTTCTTTTCCACTGAAACCTCTTGGCCCAGGTCTGTACAGTTCAAATCACTCACAGCAACAAAGTCTTCCATATTCCTACTAGGATAGCTCATTAAGCTTCACTTTTAACATTCCAATGTTTTCCAAATCCAAAGTCCCAAAATCCACATTCTTCCAAACAAAAGCATGGTTAGGCCTATCACAGCAATACTCCAGTCCCTGGTATTAAGTTCTGTCTTAGTGTCTTACCATGATCAAGGCAAGTCTTATGAAGGACAACATTTAATTGGGGCTGGCTTACAGGTTCAGAGGTTCAATCCATTATCATCAGGGCAGGAGCATAGCAGCATTCAGGCAGGCATGGTGCAGGAGGAGCTGAGAGTTCTACATCTTCATCTGAAGGCTGCTAGCAGAATTATCAAGTTAACTGTTTAATTCTCATCATTGTGTAGATTCCTGAGGGTGTTCCATCAGTCAGTCATGTTTTTAAATAATGATAGTTTCATTATTCTCTTTTCTTCTCCTTTTCCTTCCCTGTTTCTTCCTTATAAAATGGAGAAAGTTTCCAGTACAATTATGAATAGAGGTGATAAAAAGGATTTCTTGCAGATTTCTTGAATGTGGTTTGGGGAAAAGTGATACATTACTATAAAAGTGCTGTGTTAGTTAAGCAGCCTGGTGGACACCCTGTATCAGGCTGAGAAGGCTAATGATAGTTCATGTGCCTTTGCATATGAAACCATCATGGGTAATTCAAGTTAGTCAACATCCATCCCTCCAATCATCTCTATATTTGCTCATTTAAAACAGTTTCTTCTGCTACTTGGTCCCTAGACAGTTAATGTTGCTTTCTTCAAAATAGATAGATAGATGTTTACCTAGAACTTATATAAATGGAATCATATGCTATGTAACAGTTTTCTGGTTATGTTGTTTATTTTATTTTATTTTATTTTAGCTACTTGATGTGGCATGTGCCAATAGTTTCTTTTTATTGTTGGGTTAGTATTCCATCTAATGGCTATACCTTAATTAATTAATCCATGCCTAGGGAACTCTAGGGGATTTGGATTGTTCCAAATTTTAGCTGCTGCTTTAAATATTAATGTATAATCTGTGTATTTATGCGTTACTTCTCTCAGGCCAATTACTAGGGAGTGCAGTGCTTGTCTCATACCAAAGATATATGCTTATCTTTTCAACTTTAGAAACTTCCAAAGTGTTGGCTAAAAATCTTACCAGTTTAGGTTTTTGTTTAGGTTTTTAACCTCAGTGTGTAAGATATTCAGTTTCTGTGCCAGCAAGATGGTTCAGTGGCTAAGGATACTTGCTACCAAATGACTTTGATTCCCCAGCACCTACATGATGATGGGAAGACAAAATCCACCCATGGAATTGCCCTCTGACCTCTACATATATGCTGTGCATTTGTGTCTACATACCCACACATGCATTCACCTTTTGTCACACACAGAGACAAAAATCTAATAGATTTCTTAAGGAACTAATTTCAATTTTGTTGAGTCCTACCTTCTCTTGTTTTACTGTTCTAACAGTAAGAACTATCATTCCATTACTAAGAGAAATTATGAGAATAGGCATCTCATCTTGTTCCTAATGTCCGATGAGGAAAAAATAATTCGTATTTCTCATCATTAAGTATTTTATACTGTCTTTGTCTGTTTCCTGTTACTATAACAAAATACCTGTGATTGAATTAATATGTAACAAGAAAATGTTGATTTGAGTTTGTAGTGTGGAGCCTAGGAGTCTCATGATCAAATTACTAGTGTACTTATTTAATCCCTGGTAAAAGGGCCTCATGATGGGAAGCAGAAGGAATTGTGTGGGAAGTAATTTTGAGGAACCTGAGCTCACCTTTATAATAACCTTCTTTAGCAGCTCCATAAAAGTTGAGAAGAAATCTGTTTATGGGCAGATATCTGCCATTAATTATTCAGCATTGCCAGAATGAGGAATTTTCAACTTCAGTTTTACTGTTAGTGAACTACCATATTCATACCATAGAACATTTTGGCAGTTTTTTATTTGTCTTAAATAACTTAATATATTTCACAGTTACCTCTTGAAATTGTCTGTTTTTATTGATCTGATTGCCTTTGGCTTTTTTCTAAAAATCACTATTTCGTTAGTACCAGTGATACACTGGGATTTATTTCCTGTCAAGTCACTTTATGACTGACATTGTATTTAGAGTTATAGAAGTTCTGAGCAATTCTCCACCAAAAAGATGTCTTCTATACAGAGAGAGAGTGAGGGACTCAGGACTCTGTGTGGGCGATGGTGGCTCATGTTGTGTTGCCTTTTAATTTTTGTAAATTTATCTCAAAGTTGTGCTTATTTTAGTTTATTTGACTAAGAATCTTTTGGGTTTCTGTCTTAACTTGAGAGGTATGGTATCTACAGTTGTGCTTTGTAGAGAAAATTCTAGCTCAACTCACTAGACATTCATTCCAAACTCTAGCTTGTATTGTAAGTGAGGACATGACTGCATTTAAGACTGGCCTGTTTCAGGAAGCATTTTATATTTAAGCCACTTAGGCAATTGGAGAATTAACTTTTAATAATTAAAATATTTTAATTATGCTTATTAATAATTGTACATAATTATGAGGTACAGTGTATTTCTGCACATGCACATAGGAAGCCCTAGTCAGAGAAATCAGGTAAGAAAAGCTTAGTAGGAAGACTCAGTAGCGTTTTCTATCTATCTCCAGAAAATTAAGTCCATAGTTCTACATTATAAAGTACATAGTCTACATTTACCATTTATTAACTCTGAATCAATTTTGAAAGAAAAATTAGTACATTTCCTTTTGTCATTAATTTCTGTCCTTGTTACAGTCTGTTGTACATCTCTAAAGTTTTACTGCCAAGATACTTACCTCCTCTAATTAAAATCTCTCTGTGTGTGTGTGTGTGTGTGTGTGTGTGTGTGTGTGTGTGTATGTGTCTTTACATTGATTTCTCCACATTTGACACTGGTGGCTACAATTTATTTTTTAAATGTTTCAGCTGAGTTCCAAATGTACAGAGAGCACTACTGTTCTCATAATCTTATCCTAAAGAGTGCCTCCTTTCTTTTCTGACCAATCGTGTATGATGAAAACTGCTTGGTTAACTCCAGTAAGGAAGCTGTTCTTTGTTTTAGTAGTTGAAAAATCTCTCCTTTGACAAATTTGACTGCGTGTTTGATTGTAGTAGAGCGTAGGTGGGGGGGGGGTACATGTGAGAGGCATGGTATACGTGGAAGTCAAGAGGACAGCTTTTGGGAGTTGGTTCTTTCCATCATGGGGGTACAGAGGCCTTTGAAGTTCAGGGTCATCAGGCTTTTTGGCAGCAAGTATCATTACCCTCTGGTCTAATGTAACCAGGCCTGAAGGCCCTTCTTCGCTATTTCCTCTCCACTTACCTGTCACTTCCCTCTTCCTTGTATTCCTACTTCTCAGGAAGTATTTTGTATTTTGTATTTGTCCTATCTCTCTCTCTTCCCTGTTCACCATGATGTGATAATTAATGAGAAACTAAATATTGGTTTATTTTATATATGGATTACAAAATCATTTTAAATGATTTTGCAGTTAAAGCACATTATTACATTCATACTAGAATCAAATCTAATATCTTGATGTGTTACTAAAGCCTAGCATATTGATATCTGAGCAATAAACTAAATAAGATGTTTTTAATCTTAGTAAGATTACTAATTTTAAAAAAACAAGGTAAATTATAGTTCAAGACATCAGAGCAAACACCAGAAATCTCACCAAACATATTGATAAAAGTACAACAACATCAATGTATTGCTATGTAAATGGTCACCATTCATAATAGATGAATCTTTGTACAAAGAATTATCCAAAATTATAATTCAAATTTTCTAGATTTGCAGTGGAAGAAAACACTTTATTTAATAGATACCCATATGTGACAAAACAAATGCAGTTCAGAAATATGAAACTGTTATTAGTAAGATCCCATAAAGATTTATAAATGTATGGGTAATTTTCATCAGAACATGAAATAATCTTAAAACCACATGAGCTTTTTCCTCTGAAACATGAAAATTTAAGATTAGGCTCACATGAATGTTTAAATTCTTAGTTGTACCACTGTAGTAAGAAACAGCAGCACTTTTCTCAGTTACCAATTCTTAGTACTACCAAAGGCTGTTTCTGTGGCAAATCCTATATATGTACAAAAGAGAGACATTTCCTTATAAGAGTTTTAAAACTATATTCTTCATAAAAATGCTTGCTCTTAGGGCAGGTCAGTGTTGCTTGCATCACTGAGGACATAAAGTTCCCTCCTTTGTGTGTTTTGTTTTCTTTTGGCCCAAAAGTATACTCTATGGGATGGGTGTGGGGGCTTTTTAAAGTCAATAGCAGGAGGCAGGCAGGAGCACCTGTGTATTAGGACTTACTCTGTACAGGCAGATTGGTAAGTTACTAGGTAGCTCTCTCTGTGTCCTTGTGGTGGTGAATATGGACACCTCATACACTGGGACTGGAGTATGTCTTTATGGGATTCAAAAGTTCCTTGAAAATAAGGACTGCACCCTTCTCCCTCCTAAAACCCTGTATTTTTAAATTAAAATCTTATTAATAGTCAATATGTAAATTTAACAGAGATCTTTGTATGTGTATATATATATATATGAATAATGTAAGTATGAATTCAAATTATTTTCTTTATCTTTAAGAAAGCAGCTTTTTCAGGAATTTTCATGGGATATTTTAAGAATTGAAAACTAGAAACCTCTAGTTAGGGCATTATTGTATAACATAGATGAGGACACTGAAATGGAAATATAAGTTGACTGATTTTTTTATATCAGTAATAGAGTTAAGTAAACACTCAGTTTAAAAAATTTGAATTTTGATTCAATTTGATATTTTATTTAAAGTATACAGACTAGTATCATGGAGATTAATATGCTATCATTAATGTTATTTTCTATATACAGTGAGAGAATCAAAGAAGCTGCTGACTCTAACTTTGAAAAATATAGTAAAAATTAGTAAAAAAGAAGGAAAAGAGTTACTTTTGTATTTTGATGCATCACTAGAAATCACCAATGTGACTAAAAAACTTTTTGGTGGAAATAAGTATAAGGTAAGCTTTTAAAACCTTATTCAGCAAATAGTAGTATCATGGTTTTACAAACAATTTGGGACTATAAGATTAATTGCTTTTTCCATTATCAAATCCTTAAAATGGCATAGATTTTAGCTCTTTAAAATTACACTGTGAAGGGGGCTGGCAAGATGGCCCAGTGGGTACAGGCACTTTGCCATCAAGTCTAAAGACCAGAGTTTGACTCCCAGAATCCACCTTTGTTGGAAAGAGAGAACTGATCTCACAAGTTGTCCTCCAACCACTACATGTGCACTATGGCACACATGTGCATGAACACACAGCGAAGTTGTACTGTGGAGTACTTATTAGCTCAGTAAGTCCTATTGCTTGAGATGTCTTTATAAAATAAAATCTCAGGCAGCAGAATTATCTTGACAGTAGCTGCTTAGATCATTTGATGAGTTACTGTCTTGTATTTAAATACTGAAACAAAACATTTTCAAAATGCTAAACAGTTTGAGAATTATAGAAATGATAGAAGTGAACAGTTGTCATATGGAAAGATTACATAAATTAGAGAATATTCATTAAGGGCTATAGTGCAAAGCATGATTGTGGAGATGAGACTTAAAAACTCCTATGGAGAAAGGGTATCATGAAAGGTACAAACTTAGTACTGTTTAACTGAGAATATAAAGTGATATTTATGGAACATTTATGAGGTAATGCTCTCTTAACAAATTTGGATAATGTAAAAAAATTATGTCAGACCAGCTTGGTGGTATGCACCTTTAGTACCAGAATTCAGAAGGCAGAGGCAGGTGGATCTCTGAGTTTAAGGCTAGCCCGACTACTTAACAAGAGCCTGTCTCAAAAAAATTATTCAAAGATTTAATATATTAATAAGGAGCTCTTGTATAGAAATCAAAATGAAAAACTTGAGAATGGGTAGTACTAAGTAATTAAAGTGTTCTTAACTTAGACCATCTATATATGTATATCATATTATGTATGATTTGGGGATAATTGGCAATTGTGGAAGAATAGGTAGAAAATAAATGCACTAAGTAGAAAGAAAATGGAGTCACTTTGAATTAATTGAATTTTAGGAATTTACCAGAAAACAAGGTATTTCAGTTGCCAAAACATCTATTCATATACTTTTTGATGCAAGTGGATCACAGGTATGTCTCTGACTTACTTGATTTTTATTCAACACTAATTAATTGTGGTGGAAAAGCCAATTTTAGAGAGTAACTATGTGAAAACAAGTGGTCTCAGTATAAATGATGCTGCAATAAAATATTTTAGTTAATGATAATTTCTTTATAGAAGTAAAAGATTGTTGAAAACTACAATTTGAGTAATTTTAAAAATAAGAACTGTAACTGTCAGAATTTGCTTGCAAACATGGCTGTTTTATTAGGTTATTTGGTGAAACTTAGAAAATGCCTAATAAGGAAAGATAGTGTGACTATAAGAGGAACAGAAGTCTTGCAAAAAAAAGTAGTGATTTTTTTTTTGAGGAATCTATTTGATTTGTAGTTTTTCAAAGTAGAATTTTCTCCATTATAAATCTTAACAGATTCTAGTACCAGAAAGTCAACCATCTCCAGTCAAAGAAAACCTCATTCATCTAAAAGAGAAATCTAACCTCCAAAAGAAACTTGTAAACTCTCTAGAACTAGACAATAGCAGCAGCCAGGATGACAGGAAAACCAGCCAGGATGAGGTAAATATGGTGTCTAGCAGTTTACTCTACTAAACAGCCACAGATGAGTCACTGCTGAAGGAAACGGAGTTAAAGCGTCTAGAGTGCATATCGTATTGCCTTGACCAATTTAACTCTTCGATTTTTCATCTTTTACATATGCAAAAAGAAGCAAAGGTTGTAGCAAGTCATGTTCATTATGCTGTGTACCTGCGAGTCCTACATTGGAGACACATAGAATAACTGCTTGTCCCATTCATGCTTTGTTCTGTCATTGTTTTCATTATAATATAAAGTGCAAGCTTAAAAATGTCATCAATTTTTAAGTTCTTTTCTTCATACACTGAGGCACCTTATTTATGTGGTACTCTTTGAAACTTCTGTCCCCCCTGTATTCCCTTCTTCTACTTACCAATTTCTTTTACTTTTAGGAATCACTCCAAAGTGGTGTGGGGTAATTCAAACCCTTTAGAAGAATCATTGGCACTGAATTCCTATAATTAGTTTATGAAGGAAAATATTAAAGGGTATTTAACATGTTGAAAGCATTCAAAATAGTTTTAAATACTTGTATATGTAAACATCATCTTCATGAAATACTGAAAACCACAAGTCATTGGTTAGTTAAATATTTATAAAATATTTTCAGCTAGTATATAAAGGTACTATATTGTATATTCCCATGGTGATCTACAAATATTTTAAAACAGTATCTTTGTCCATTTGTTCATTACCAGCCATGAAGATGACACCATTTAAGTTAGCCTAAAACACAGAAATATGAGGGATATTGTATTTACTTAAAAATACTTAACCTTATGCATGTAGTCAAGGCAAACATTGTGAATAACATTGTAGGTTATATAATGTTTAAATAGAATGTACTTATTGTGACTGTTTCTCATGGTGCAAGATCACTACACCTAGCAGAAAGAAAATGTCTGAAGCATCAATGATTGTTCCTGATACAGAGAGATACACTGTGCGAAGCCCAATACTCTTAATCAACACATGTAAGTATTATATTTTCTTTCAAGATTTCAGCAAGTATTTTAAGAGAGAATTTTTAATTCAGAGGAATTCTAGATACAAAATTGATAAAATTATGAATCACAGTGTCTTCTAACTAGAAAATGTATTGAGGTAAATATTTTTTAAAATTAATATTCTGTTAGTAATTTATCATGAATTAAGCAGGAGGCATCATAACAGTGATTAGCAATAGTGTTGGAGTTTTCAAGTTTCTTGGATTTAGTTCTTGACCACCAGATTTGTACTTGAAACACAGTATTCCCTGGGAAAATTCAGAATCAATTTATTTTCCAACACATGGAACCAAAATACCTTATCAGTTGTTTAAAGGAGTACATAAAAATCATTCATTAAATAATGATGTGAAATTGTGACATAGTGCCTGTTACATTCTAGTACTAGTTGCTTTGATAGCAACTTAATAATGACCTTCCAGTCCAAAAATTCTACTTGCCCCACTGGGTGACAGCCTTGTGCATGGCAACTTCTCAAATTACTAGTTTCCAATATGAAAAATTCTCTGAATTCTTCCTAATGATTTTTTTCTCCTCTTGTAAAATGGCATAGTATCCACTTACTCCTCTAAGCCAGAAACCTAGGAAGTGTCCTGAGAGCCTCCATGTCTCACCTTCCTCACCTGAAAGTACCTCTGTAACAACGTGGGAAACAGCTGCTGTCTTTGCTCTTTTAGCAACACCTCGAAGAACTAGGGAGCCACAGCAAGCAATAAACTCTGCTGAGAAAGCTGTTTCTAAAACATCAGAAAGTGGAATGGATTATGCTTTGTCACTCAAATCTAGACAATCTGATGGAAGAAATGGATGGAATAATAGAGCCAACGTAAGGATACTTTGTGTTAAAATAAAATTTAACAAGTTATTTTTGAAATCCATACTGAGCTGCCTTCTTTTCCAAACACAATCTCTACTTATTTAAAAAACGACATGTTTTTCTAAATACCAGTTATCCTTTAAAAGGTCCTTATGGCACATGACCCATTGTGCTTACATTAAAACTCTAAAGTATTTACTTCACTATTCCTGAAACTTACACAATGCTAGGAGAAAGGGCTTTCTGTCACTCTTTTATTCTACAAACCTGTGTCTGCTGTGAGGAGGCTAGAAAAGAAAGGTGGGATCACAGTAGGATATGTCCTTAAGTATCTCAAGGTTCAGCATGGGTTTGACAGATTCATAAGACTGCTGTACTCATAGCACAAGCATCTTCAGATACACACATATAATGTAGTGAGAACCCACTGAAGGGAAAGGAGCCTACCCCCAAAGATGAAAGCTAACTTAACTTAGTGTGTCCAGAAAGATACATGTCATAAGAGTTGAATATCATGCAAAGCAAAGTCAGAGTAATTGTTTACACTGTCTAGCTTGTTTACTAAAGTTACTATGTGTCTTATTTTGTGGCATAGTCCTGAGGATTATACAGTGACTAGTAGCACAGAGAGGACAGCTAAGGTAAAATACCTAGAATATGCAATATAGTTTGCTGATAGTGGTGGTAGGATGAATCTGGCTATAGAAAGATTGATTCAGGAAAAAAATTACCTGAGAAATGGTCAAAAATTTTAATTATTTAATATTTCCTAAATTTCAGCTCTTAACATTCTCAAAAGAGAATAGAGTATGACATGTACAGCAATGGTAGACATGTTTCTGGAGATTCTAGAAATCATAACTTTTAAGTGTATTGGCTCTTAGATAACGATAGAAATTTGTAGAATCATCTGCCTCCTTGTCTGCAGTGAAAGTTATTTTCTTGTGTTTCTTGTTTTAGATTTATTTATTTTATGTGTATGGTACTCTATATGCATGCCAGAAGAGGGCATCAGATCACATTGTAGATGATTGTGAGCTGCCATGTGGTTGCTAGAAATTGAACTCAAAACCTCTGGAAGAATAGCCAGTGATCTTAACCGCTGAGCCATCTCTCCACTCCTATTTTCTTGTGTTTAAGATAGGCAATAGTGTTAAGAATATGTGCCTAACATTCATAAAATATGTATACCATGTAATTTTCATAGTAAGGCAAACTTACATTTTCAAGCCTTAATGGTCTTTGAAAAGTTGAATTCATATAAAACCTTAATTTATGTTTACATATATATTTCCTCTGTTACTAGCATAGCAAAACTACTGCAGTAATACAAAACAAAGAATATGAGGACAATGAATCCCCAGACCAAAATTTCAGTAAGTTCTTTTGGGGATTAATTTTAGTCAGTGTGAGTACACCTGCAAAAATATATATGTGTGTGTGTTTGTGTGTGTGTGTGTGTGTGTGTGTGTATATGTGTGTTTGTGTGTGTGTGTGTGTGTATGTGTGTGTGCGTGTGTGTATGTATGTGTGTGTGTATGTGTGTGTGCGTGTATGTGTGTGTGTGTGCATATATGTACTAACTGCTGGCATTATATAAAGAAATGCTGATGGGATGACTCTCTTTTAGACTTCATAAACCTTGATCCTGGGAAGTTTATGTCTGAGAGGGAGAAGGGTGCAAGGCCAATGTTCTCATCCCCACATGTCAGCTTGTATAGGATTAGACTCTCACTTTAGTCTTCCAACTGTATGAAAAAGTGAAAAGAGAATGCTTTTCTTTTGTTTAGGTGAAATTGAGGACATTTTCTCTGATGCACATGCAGTGGAAAAAGTAGACAACCCTGTGTGAGTATGACACTGTCCATAAGACCACTTAGCATTTATTCATATTGTTTTGGATGAATGAAATTGTAGTTAACATATTTGAAAGAAAGGCCTTTATATTATCAGAATGCAGTGTCAGCCATAGCATTAATTGCTAGGTGATAGAACAATGAGTAATAGGCTTTCCTTTTTCATTCCATGTGAAGCAGCCATGTTTATTTTTTGTTTGTTTTTTGTTTGTTTTTGTTTTTTATTCTTTAATCTTTTTTACAGTCCAGACTTTATCCCCCTCCTGGTCCACCCTCCATCTGTTTCACATCCCACATATCCAACCCCCAGCCCCTGTCTCTAAGAGGATGTCCCCACACCCCCACCCCACCAGATCTCCCCATACTCTAGGACCCAAAGTCTCTAGAGGGTTAGGTGCATCTTCTCTGACTGAGTCCAGACCCAGCAGTCCGCTCCTGCATATGTGTAGGGGGCCTTATATCAGCTGGTGTATGCTTGGTTGGTGGCTCAGTGTCTGAGAGATTCTAGGGGTGGGGTCCAGGTTAGCTGAGACTGCTGTTCTTCCTATGGGGCTGCCCTCCTCCTCAGCTTCTTCCAGCTTTTCCCTAATTCAACCACAAGGGTCACCAGCTTCCATGGTGACCTTAGTTGGGTGTAAATATCTGCATCTGACACTTTCAGGTGCTTGTTGGGCCTTTTGGAGGGCATCATGATAGGTCCCTTTTTTGTAAGCACTCCATAGCCCGAGTAATAGTGTCAGGCCTTGGGGCCTCCCTCTAAGCTGGATCACAATTTGGGCCTGCCACTGGACATCCTTTCTCTCAGGCTCTTCTCCGTTTTTGTTCCTGCAGTTCTTTCAAATAGGAACAAGTCTAGGTCAGAGTTTTTCACTGTGGGATGGCAACCCCATCCCTTCTCTTGATGTCCTGTCTTTCTTCTGTAGGTGGACTCCACAAGTTCCCTCTCCCCACTGTAGGGCATTTTATCTAAGGTCCTCTCTAAAGTCCTGAGAATCTCTCACCTCCAAGGTCACGGGTACATTGTAAGGTTGCCTGTTTCCATTCTTTCTGCTGGCCCTCAGGGCTTCAGTCCTGTTTCCTCCAACCCCCAATACTTGATCATATTCCCCTCCCTGTTGCCTTTCTAACACAGGTCCTTCTCTCCTGCCCACCCACACCTGTGATTACTTTATTCTCCCTCCCAAGAGGGATTGGGGCATCCTCACTTGGGCCCTTTGGCTTGTTACCCTTCTTGAGTTCTGTGGATTGTATCCTGGGAATTCTATACTTTTTTTTGACTAATATCCACTTAGTAGTGAGTACATACCATGAATATCCTTTTAGGTTTGAGTTACCTCACCCAAGATGATATTTTCTAGTTCCATACATTTGCCTGCAAAACTCATGATGTCCTCATTCTTAATAAAAACAATAATGGACTAGTATTCCATTGTGTAAATGAACCACATTTTCTATATCCATTCTTCCACTGAGGGACATCTGGGTTGTTTCCAGCTTCTGGCTATCACAAATAAGGCTGCTATGAACATAGTGCAACATGTGCCCCTGTGGTATGGTGGGGCATCTTTTGAGTGTATATACCCAGGAGTGGTATACCAGGGTCATCAGGTAGATCTATTTTCAGTTTTCTGAGGAAATTCCAGATTGATTTCCAGGAGTGGTTTTACCAGTTTTCAATCTCACCAGTAATGGAGGAGTGTTCCTCTTCCTCCACTTCCTTGCCAACATCCTGATTTGATCTTAGCCATTCTGATTGGTATAAGGTGGAATCTCAGGGTCATTTTAATTTGCATTTCCCTGATCACTAAGGACTTTGAACATGTATTTAAGTGCTTCTCAACCATTTGAGACTCCCCTGTTTTGAATTCTCTGTTTTGTTCTATGCCTCGTTTTTTGATTGGGTTGTTTGGTTTCTTGGTGGTTAGCTTCTTGAGCTCTTTATATACTTTGGACATTAGCCCTCTACTGGATGTGGGGTTAGTGAAGACTTTTCCCAATCTGTAGGTTGCCGATTTGTCTTATCAACTGTGTCCTTTGCCTTACAGAAGCATTCCAGTTTTATGAAGTCCCGTTTATCAATTCTTGATCTTAGAGCCTGAGTCATTGGAGTTCTGTTTAGGAAATTCCCCCCCTCCCCCGTGCCAATGAGTTCAAGGCTCTTTCCCATTTTCTCTTCTATTAGATTCAGTGTATCTGGTTTTATGTCGAGGTTCTTGATCCAGTTGGACTTGAGCTTTGTACAAGGTGACAAATATGGACCTATTTTCATTTTTCTACTACATACAGACTGCTGGTTAAACCAGCACCATTTCTTGAAGATGCTTTCTCTTTTCCATTGAATATTTTTGGCTTCTTTGTCAAAGATCAAGTGTCTGTGAGTGTGTGGTTTTATTTCTGGGTCTCCAATTGTATTTTATTGATCAAAATTTCTGTCTCTGTACCAATGCCATGCAGTTTTTATCACTATTGCTCTGGAGTATAACTTGAGGTCAGGGACGGTGATTCCCTCAGACTTTTTTTATTGTTAAGAATTGTTTTTGCTATTCTGGGTTTTTTTACTTTTCCAGGTAAGTTTGAGAATTGCTCTTTCCATGTCTTTGAAGAATTGTTTTGGGATTTTGATGGTGATTGTGTTGAATCTGTAGATTGCTTTTGGTAGGATGGCCATTTTTACTACATTCAGCCAATCCATGAGCATGGGAGATCTCTCCATTTTCTGAGATCTTTGATTTGTTTGTGAGACTTAAAGTTCTTGCCATAAGAGGTTTAAAATACTAGAGTATAGAATTTTTTTTTAAGTTTAGTGTCTTTATTTTTAAAAAATCTTTATTAAATTATTTATTTACATACCAAAAGTTGACCCCCTTTCCAGCCCCACCTCCTCTAGTTCTTCACCCCATCCCTCCCCTCACCTCTGAGAGGGTGGTCCCCCACCTGCTGCTTAGCCCCACCAGCATCCCTCTTCCCTGGGGCATCAAATTTCCACAGGGTTAAGTACATCCTCTCCCACTGAGGCCATACAAGACAGTCCTCTGCTATATATGTGCCTGGGGCCACGAACAGGCCCATGCATGTGTGCTCCTTGGTTTTTGGCTTGGTTTCCGGGTGCTCTGAGATTTAGTTGACACTATTGTTCTTCCTATGGGGTTGCAATCCGCTTTAGCTCCTTCAGTCCTTCCTCTAATTCTTCCATGTTGGTCCCCAACCTCAATCCAATGATTGGCTGTAAGTATCTGCATTTGTCTCAGTCAGTTGCTTGGTAAACCCTCTCTCAGAAGACAGCCATGCCAGGTTCCTGTCTGCACACACAGCATGGCATCAGTAATAATAGTGTAAGGATTTGTTGTGCATGCATGGGGTGCATCCCAAGTCGGGCTGGTCACTGGGTGATCTTTCTTTCAGTCTCTGCTCAGTTTTTGACCTTGAATTTCCTTTAGACAGGAACAATTCTGGGTTAAAAATTTTGAAGTTGGGTGGGTAGCCCCCTGCCTCAACTAGGGGCCATATCTCTCTACTGGAAGTCATCTCTTCAGGTTCTATCTCCCCTCTGTTTGGTATTTTGGCTAATGTCATCTCCATTGATTCCTGATAACCTCTCACATCTCAGGTATCTGGGACTTTTTAGAGGTTCTCCCTGCCCCCTAACCCCAACTGCTGCATATTTTTCATTCTCCTGGCCCTCTAGGTATCCCTTCTATCTCATCCCATGCCTAATTGTGCCCTCCCTCCCTTTTCTCCTCTCCCCTCCCCTCCCCCACCCAGGTACCTGACTCCCTCTGCCTTTTATGAGTATTTTGTTGCCCTTCTAAGTGGGTTTGAAGCAGCTACCCTTTGGCCTTCCTTCTCATTAAGCTTCTATGAGTTGTATCTTGGGTATTCTGAACTTTTTGGCTAAATAAAGCCACTTATCAGTGAGTGCATACTATGTGTATCCTTTTGAGTCTGAGTTACCTCACTCAGGATGCTATTTTCTAGTTCCATCCATTTACCTTCAAAATTCATGATGTTCTTGTTTTTAATAGTTGAATGGCATTCCATTGTGTAAATGAACCACATTTTCTGTATCCATTCTTGGATTGAGGGACATCTGGGTTGTTTCCAGCTTCTGATTATTAGAAATAAAGCTGCTGTTGTAAACACAGTGGAGTGCATGTCCTTGTAATATGATGGAACATCTTTCGGGTATATTCCCAGGAGTGATATAGCTGGGTCTTCAGGTACATTTATTTTCAATTTTCTGAGGAACCACCAGATTGATTTCCCAAGTGGTTGTACCAGCTTGCAATCTCACCAGCAGTGGAGGAGTGTTACTTTTTCTCTACATCCTTGCCAGCATCTGCTGTCACATGATTTTTTTTTTTTTGTCTTAGCTATTTTGATTGGTATAAGGTGGAATCTCAGGGTCATTTTGATTTGCATTTCCTTAATGACTAAAGATGTTGAACATTTCTTTAGATGCTTCTCAGCCACTCAAGATTCCCTCAGTTGAGAATTCTCTGTTTAGCTCTGTATCCCATTTTTAATTGGGTTATTTGGTATTTTGGAGGTTTGTGGGGTTTTTTTCCCTGTATATTTTGGATATTAGCCCTCTATCTGATGTATGGTTAGTAAAGATCTTTTCCCAATCTGCTGGTTGTCATTTTGTCCTGTTGATAGTGTCCTTTGCCTTACAAAAGCATTTCAGTTTCGTGAGGTCCCATTTGTCTATTGTTGATCTCAGAGCCTGAGCCATTGGTGCTCTGCTCAGGAAATTTTCCCCTGTTCCAATGTGTTGGAGGCTCCTTCCCACTTTCTCTTCCATTAGATTCAGTGTTTCTGGTTTTATGTTGAGGTCCTTGATCCACTTGGACTTGAGCTTTTGCAAGGAGATAAATAGGGATCAATTTGCAGTCTTCTACAAGCAGACCACCAGGTAGACCAGCACCATTTGTTGAAGATGCTTTCTTTTTCCACTGTATAGTTTTGGCTAATTCACAATGAGATAGGACATATGAACATGTACCTAGGTATATTGCTGTACAGTAACAGTAATGGTATTTTTCTATTATTTTAATATCATTTATATAATTTTTACATGTGGTATGATAGTTTTTTCACACTTAATTGCTTAATATTTTCTCAGCAAGCATTTGAGTATTATATAAAAGCATCATGTCTTTAAAATCCATGCACTAATGTTTGATAATATATTGAGCAATAAAATGTTTTCTAGATTACCCGGTGTTTTAGACATCTCAAAAAATAAAGCACATTCCAGATGGGCATGTTGGACACCTGTAACAACTATCAAACTCTGCAATAACAAAAGAACCCGTGCTTTACCAGGAGACACTTTTACCCAAGGTGAAAACAGTCTTTCCAGTTAATACAGTAGTGTTTAGGGAAACAACACACTTATCTTAGGTACCTAACAATTTTGTTTACAGAAAAAGATGTTACCAATATATTCATTGTAGAAGACTTTCTCATTCTTCCACTAGATACTGGTGTCAACAAAAAATGCACTAAACAAAAATCAGTATCAGCTGATGATTCTGAAGAAACACAAAGGGTAAAAAATAGTAAAGATGTAATCAAGTGTAACAAGTCAGATGAAGCAGAATTTCATGAAAGAAACAGTCAAGAACAAAATCATCCTAAATATTCACAAAAGAAAAATACTGCAAATGCAAAGAATGATTGGCATATTGAATCTGAAACTACTTATAAATCAGTACTCCTAAATAAGACAACTGAAGAATCACTCATCTATAAGAAGACATGTGTATTGTCAAAAGATGTGAATACTACTATCTGTGATAAAAGCCCTTCTAGAAAAAGCATGAGGAGTCATACAAAATCAAGAAAAGAACTGACGTCTGAACTTACTTCATGTGAGCTAGAAGAAATACCAGTGGTGAGTGTTGGGTGTATTAATCTCTTACACAGAGGCTTAATTGATTGCTACAGACTTGAAATAGATAAATGCTTTGTTTTTTAGTTCAGTTCCTGAATGCTTCCTTTAGCTCCCAGTTCACCTCCCTAACACAGACTTGTGCAACAAGATTGTTATAACTAGGCATGTCAGTGTATATGAACTGTTCTGGCCTTTCATAATGCTTCTCTTCTATGAGTGGCTATTATGTGTACTATAAGTAAGGCCTCCAACTGTCCTAGTTTGCCTTCCATCAAGGTGATGTACACATGACCAAAATGAACTTCAGGAAGAAAGAGTTTGTTACTGATTACAGTGTATTATGAAGGGAAGTCAGGGCTCATTCTCCATGGCTCACTCAGCCTGCTTTCTTACAGAGACCCAGGACCACCTGCCAGGGTTGACACCACCCATAGTGGATTGGGCCCCTTCATATCAGTCATTAATGAAGAAATAGCCCCCTACAGGAAATCTGATGGAGGCAACCCCATCAAGGTTCCTCTTCCCTGTTGACTATATCTCTTTTAAGCTGGCAAATAACCAGCACAAATGGTAAACAAAATAAGTTTGTTGTTGGTGGTAGTGGTGTTGTTGATGGCTTCATTTTTATATAGAAGAAAGGCTAAGACGGCTTCTCAGAGCTTGCATGTGATAGTCATTCTTTTTTCTTTTTCTTGGAGCACAGAAAACTGACTGACCATCTGTTAGCATCTGTGTATAGTAGAATGTCCTCAAATTCTGTGCCTTGAATGCTTGGTCCCAGCTAGTGAATCCAATCTTTGAGAGTTGGTTAGCTCATTAGGACAGTAACTTCATCAATGGATTAGGTCATTGATGCATCCATCCTACTGTATGGACTACTAGAGGAACTTGGTTGGAGGAAGCAGATCACTGGAGGCACTTTTGCAGAGTATGTGTTACTCTGGCCTCTTCCTTCTGTTTATCTTGCTTGCTTTGTAGTTGCTGTGAAGTAAAAGTAAACAGACTCTTCAGCCACATGTAGCTGCTATGATTTTCAACCTAACTTCATTACTAAAGTGACAAGGCCAAGAGAGACTGTGGAATACAATCTCTGAAACCATGAGGGGGAAAAAAAAAAATTTTTACCTTTTAAATTTCTTTAAAGTATTTACCATAATGTCAAAACCCTAATATCACAACCTTCTGTAAGTTATGTTTCTTTAAATCAACTTATTATTTTCCCTAATAATGCTGTTTTTCCTGTATCATTATTTCCTGATCGTTCTGGGGTGGATCAGTCTCCTATAGTCGTCAGTCTGACGATGTTTGCCGGGCCCACCCCGGTATTTCTTTCTTCAGTCTCTCTTTAGGGTAAGTCCAGGGAGAAGATACTTAGGGTTGCTGTTTGATAATGACATTTGTACCTATCTTAAGTCTAAGTTACTTGGCTGTGGTAGCTGACCTGCCTGTCTGATTTCCTCTGAGGCCAGAAGCTGCAGTCTCTGGAGTTGAGCACCTCATAGTAAAACAGAGGGGGATTAAATAAGTCTTTGTTCTATCTCTGCAGGAACTGTGTGGCTCTAACTCCCAGCCTGCTAGTTGAAGTTGCAGGAAGACAAAGGGACACATTGAAAAGTGATGTTAATCTTTATTTCCAAGTTCTCTCTAAAATGTTGCCTATAAAAAGCTTTCTATGAGCCAGGCAGTGGTGGCACATGCCTTTAATCCCAGCACTTGGGAGGCAGAGGCAGGCAGATTTCTGAATTCGAGGCCAGCCTGGTCTACAAAGTGAGTTCCAGGACAGCCAGGGCTACACAGAGAAACCCTATCTCGAAAAACCAAAAAATTTCTCTAAGAAAATTCTTCTAAAAGGTTCTTCTAAAAGTTCTTCATTTCTGTTTAAAGAGTTCTATCTGCTCTCTTCTCTTAATCTTGCTCGTTCCTCCTGCTTTAATGTAACACTGCCCTTGCTCCAGATTCCTTACTCCCAATTCCTTTTCTCCCAGTGCTTTTTCTCTCAATGTCTGTACTTCTAATTTCTTCTTTTTCAGTTCTATCTCCTGTCTTTGTCCTCAGCACTTATATATCTTTCAGAATACATGATCACATGGTAAAAAAGTTCACAAGTTTACACATAAGTTCAAATAAATCAAAAATTGAATAAAAAAATTTACAACAGAGACTGTTTACATGCATATCCACTAAGAATAATTATCTGGCTAAACATTCATTATCTGTCTGTCACTATCTCAACAAGTACACACAAAATTAAAAATCATAATGATCATTGCAGTTTTGTGTCTATAAACACAGTCAATATTTTATCTTCTGTCCCTATAGTAAGCCCTCAGTCCCCTTTATGACCTTTGATTAAATTTTAATTTACAACCTCTTGGAATGTGCTCTAAGTTGTACATGCCTTCTTGCTATCTCAGGACCAATTAATCCGTGACACTTGAAGACTGGCAGTTTTCAATGCAGTTTTGACATCAGAAAGGACTTAATAGCAGTCCTATTATAAAAGAGCTTAATAATTACTAATATAATTTTAGGAATTCATATAGGATCATCAAGAATAAGAAATCATCTGTCAATATAGCATCACTACAAGACATCTTTGTTGTTCTGTAGAGATCTGCTCAAAAGAGTGGGCCAATTCCTAGTGACAGTTATATATGTTTAATAATAACTGGAAAAGCAGGAATTTTTCCTAAAATGAAATCTTCTCAGCCTTGCCTAGAGAAACAAAGCTGTCATTAATTTTGACAGCCCGTGGCAGAATTTTGATCCTCTACCTCAGGAGGATTACCTGCTCGTTTTTAGCTTCTCCTTGATGGCTCCTGGCAGACATTGTCTTTTGTTTACTAGATCAGCACAGAAGAGCTCTTCCATAGCCCAGTGACTCAAGAGTTTCCTGTTATTCTGGAAGATCTGAAGTTGTCATACATTGTTTTTTAGAGAGGTTCATTTTTGTCACATTTTAGCAAGCCAGTAACTCATCTGTCAAGAAGGGACAGTAAGTAATAACTTATCTCCATTATTTATAAAAACACAGACATCAAAATTATTAACATACTACTTTGGCTAGCTTTTAAAATATATATGCCTGACCCAAGAAAATATAAAATCAAAAGACCTTATATATTTAAGTGTTATTAGAATTTTTAAAACTAATTTACCGAAAATTCTAGTGGTGATAATGCTTTTTTTTCTTTTTTGTTAATTAGATGTTTTCTTTATTTACAATATCTCCTTTCCCAGGTTCCCCTCTAAAAGAAAGAAAAAGAAAAAGAAAACAAAAGAAAATAATAAAACAAAAACTAAAACAAGCCACTGTTCCCTTCCCCCTCCCCCTGCTAACCACCTTACCCCCTCCTGCTTACTGGCCCTGGCATTCTCCTACACTGGGGCATAAAACCTACACAGGGCGAAGGGCCTCTCCTCCCATTGATGACCAACTTGGCCATCCTCTGCTATACACATGCTGCTGGAGCCATGAGTCCCACCCTGTGTACTCTTTGGTTGGTGTTTTCATCCCTGAGAGCTCTGAGGGTACTAGTTAGTTCATATTGTTGTTCGTCCTAAGGGGCTACAAACCCTTCAGGTCCTTGGGTCCTTTCTCTAGCTCCTTCACTGGGGACCCTGTGCTCAGTCCAATGAATGGCTGTGAGCCTCTACTTCTGTATTATTCAGGTACTGTCAGAACCTCTCCAGAGACAGCTATATCAGGCTCCTGTCATCTAGCACTTGCTCACATCCACAATAGTGTCTAGATTTGATGACTGAATATGAAAAAGATTCCCAGGTAGAGCAGTCTCTGAATTCTCCTTCCTTTAGCTTCTGCTCCATAGTTAGTCTCTACAACTTCTTCCATGGGTATTTTGTTCCCCCTTTTAAGAAGGAACGAAGTATCCACACTTTGGTCTTCCTTCTTCTTGAGTTTCTCATGGTTTGTCGTTTGTACTTTGTGTATTCTGGTATTCTGGGCTAATATTCACTTATCAGAGAATGCATACCATGTGTGTTCTTTTGTGATTGGGTTACCTCACTCAGGATGATACTCTCCAGATCCATCCATTTCCCTAAGAATTTCATAAATTCATTGTTTTTAAAAGCTGAGTAGTATGCCATTGTGTAGACGTACCACATTTTCTGTATTCATTCCTCTGTTGAAGGACATCTGGGTTGTTTCCAGTTTCTGGCTATTATAAATAAAGGTGCTATGAACATGGTGGAGCATGTGTCCTTATTACATGTTGGAGCATCTTCTGGG
>JADRCD010225495.1:781-33287 GCA_019843815.1 Montemys delectorum | reverse complement strand
CTGATCCATTCTTATCAACGAGGCCTGTCCCAGGGGCTATGGCCTTATCACATCCGGGACAACTGGTTGTTTCACCATATTGCCAGCCAGTCATTTAGCAACCAGGCTCACAGTTACATTGCAGGCATATCATTGATGCCTCAACTCGGGCAGCCACATTATAATCGAGTTACATCATCAGGCTTTATCTGGAAAGGCCTAAGGTTTCGAATACTTCATGGGACACGTCTGTTGCGGGGGGGGGGGGGGGGAAGTTGACTTTCACAACGGTGCTTAGGTGCTTTTGTGTGCCTGCATGTGACTTCTGAGAGAGGACGACATGTCTACCCTCAAATCCTACTCAGCACACGTATCAATGACTTGTTTTACCTTGAGTTGCTTCTCATTCCTCTTCATGCCTCCATTTAGCTGTTCGTTGACACCTCGATGTGTGGATCCAAGTCCTGTAGCTACCGCGGTGAGTGAAACCCGTGCCATATTTGTCCCCATTGGTTTTATAAGCAGCAGCGTCACAACAAACAAATGAAACTTGTCAACTTCAGATATTTTGAACGTGCCGGGGAGAGAGAAAAAAAAAATCAAACGGCAAAAAAGACAGAAGGACAGGCAGACTGTGGGATAGAGGCTACCACCCTCTCTCTGTGAGGGGGGAAGTTCTCACTGTGAGCTCACTAGATGGTAGGAGCCATGAAGGCATTTAGGGAATGAGGCTTATCTTAGGGTAGGGCATTTGTGCCTAAGGGGAATGAAACTCAAAGTCCCTGGGGTTGGAATGCCTTTGCTTGAGCAACTGGAGACGAGTGTGGGTAGAGGGGACATTTTGATGAGAGGAGGAGGGTGACAGAGAAAGGCAGAGGGCCCAGGTGTCCCCTCCACTATTCAGGAACCAGAAGGCCATTTATGGAGTCCCTGTTGCCTGCACAGCACCCAGTACAGAGTTTGTGTTTGTTTGCAGAGCGTGTCCGGGATACCACATTAGGCTTGCTGAGTGGACACAGTTCATGGAAATCTAAGGAAAGGGCTTACTTGTGTTAGTCAAAGCATAGCTCTGCGGTAAGCTCTAAGTGACATGCTGGGGCAGGGCACACATTGACAGGGAAGGCACTAAGTATCTATTTCCGTATGGTCCCTGAAGATAAGCTCTAACATTCAGAAAAAAAAATATTAAGCTTTAGTTAAAACCACTTATTGTTCTGAAAAAGTTAGATTCGATAAGTGTGCTAATGTAGTTGGTATTTCTCAATGTGGGAGGAAATAGCCTAGAAATTTGGAGCAGAGGGGCAATTTTAGGACAGATAACTCTGAAGAGGGTGAGAAGTTTCAGCACTAAGGGTTTAGCTAAGGGCTCTGTCCTGGGCTTTCATGTAATTGATAGGAGATGAACTCACAGGTAGCCTCTCCTGGGGGCAAGATGGGTTTCACAACACATTGATATTGGGCTTCATAACACATTGATATTTGAACAAATGGGTCAATTTAAGGCAAGTACCACTTTCATTATTAGGAAATGAGGAGGGTATGGTCTGAAGAGCAAGGTCTAGTAGCCTTCTAAACATCTCTAACATAGACATCTCTGTGCTTATCCTCTTTGCTGGTATGCCATCATTTTCTGTTAAGCAAAGCAAGTGTTCTCCTGCAGAGGCCCACCCTCCCAGCCTCTCTGGGCTGCTAGATTTCTCTGAAAAAGCAAAGCTCCATGCTTTGCTTCTTGCCAATGTCTTCTTATATGCAGAGCACCAAAAGTCCTACGGACAACTTGGCTTGCTTCAGAGCTAGGATACTGGTTGTCCCCAAATATCTCAGGAGGACTGTGGTCACATGCCTGGTGTTGATTCCTGTGCGATTTTTCTCTCTGGTCTAGGATTTCTGGTCTGGTTTCAGGACTCCCATCTTGGTCAGAATGCCTATCTGCCAGTAAGCCATCCTTCTTGGAATTTGACTCCTTAAAACTTGGGGTCGCAGGTCCTTGTTACAAGCCTGCATGACAGAAGTGCTTATCTCTATCTTATGAAACCAGGCAACCAGAGATCTGAGTATGCAGCAAATGCTTCCAAGTTTCAATGAACTTGAGCCTGTGGTTTTAAAGCATGATTGTACTCTTGCATTTTACGCTGGCCTTAAATCCCATATACAGTCAAGGATGACCCCAATCTTCTGATCCTCCTACCTCTATCTTCTGATTTCACATGTGTACCACCACACTCAGTTTATAGGATGTCATAGAGTTGAGCTATACCTCCAGTACATGTCACTTGCATTTGGTCAATTGTTAGTTTACTTATGCTGGACCTTGAATGCAGGGTTTTTAAGTATATTACACAAGAACTCTACCACCATGCCCTGCGTTATAGAATTTAAAATGATAGTTTCATTATTAATTATAAAATCTCAATAATAGAGCAATTTCTTTAAAAATCCATTTTATTATTATTATTACTCTCTATGTGTTGGGTTTGTATGAATGGTATGTATGTGTTTTGTGTGTGTGTATGTATGTATGTATGTATGTGTATGTATGTGTTGTGTGTATATATGTGTATATGTATGTGTGTATGTGTGTATGTATGTGTGTATGTATGTATGTGTGTATGTATGTGTGTATGTTTGTGTGTGTCTATGTATGTGTGGTGTGTATGTAGAACAGAAGACAATTTTGTAGGAGTTGTTTCTTGTCTTCTCCTATAACTCTGGGGACCTGAACTCAGGTCATCAAGCTTTTGACACAAGCAGTTTTACCAGTGGAGTTATCTTGCTGGCTCCATTCTGTTTTGACATTATTTCTAATGATACTGATACAGGAAACCTCTACAGTAGATATATGTCTACCGTAAAATACAAATATTATCACATGTGATGCACATGTTAATATGTTGATATATTAATAATAATAATAATATACCATGTGATAAGAATGTAATTTCTGATATTATGGGTATCTAAGAGTACAGATATCTACACAGGCCAGTGACTGATTGTGGATAGTCGAGGACAGTCTAATCTGGCATTCTGAGTTGGGGATCACCTGTAATTTCCTCCCAGTCTCTCGGCCTTTCAATCTGAAGACACAGCACCCTCCAGTTCTCTGTTCTGGTAACAATCTAGTCCTGTGATGTCAAGATTTACACCTCGTGTTGACCCTTCCTACTGACTGCTTTTGTGAGCATGACCAGTGTCTCCTTGATGCTTCTCTTCCTGGAAACTTTTCCTTCCTGTTTCTCATTTAGTTCTCCTTGAAACTCACACTAAGCTAGGATCCTAGTTCCAGCCAGTGAGAGGAGCCTTTTGGCCTGATTTCCCAGCATGCTCTCTTACCACTGTAGTAAGGGTCGTACCCCATGGATATGGCTCATGCTATGTGTTGTCCCTCAAGACAAACAGTGCTGCATGGGAACAAATGAACATACCTGTGCCCTGAGCCATATTTCCAAGTTGTGAAAATGGTCTCCTCATTGTGTATTATACTAGGAACAGGCCTGGGTCTCACTATTTGTCTTATGGTCTGTGTTGTAAATGCTGGCTGTTTTTGGTTTTTGTTTTTAAATGCCACCCCACTCTTCTCTTTACTTTGGCTTCTTGGCTTGTTTGCTGAAGGTGGCTTCTTACTTCCTGGATGTGGATATTGAATTTCTGGTCTTGGATTTGACTTTTTCTTGGGTCTGTGTTTTAATTCTCATCTCCAGTGAATCTGCTGTAATACTTCTGGGTGACAAATGTACCCACTACAGGAGTCCTCTATTTTTTTTTTATCTCATTACTAATGAATTCTTATCCTGATCATTTTCAGACATTGTAGGATAAACAAATAAATAGAAACCCTCTGAAAGGACGGGTATTATCAGATCTAGGAAAGATAGTGAGTCTGTGGGAAGTTGCTCTAGATACAGAACGTAGGCTCCTAGGTGGTGCTGGGTAAGTTTTGATGTGTAGACAGCAAGCACATTTGGCTGCAGGGAATGGAAGGAGAAGCCGAAACAAGCTCTGGCAAGAGGCCTGTCAGAGTCTAAGCAATCAAAGGAGGAAGGCTAGATAAGGCTGCAGACTCCACACCCCCCACCCAGCTACAGTTTTGTGTGTGTGGCTTCTTCGCATGATGTTCAAACTCCTGCCCACAAATAGTCTAGTTTGTTTAGGAACACCGAATATATCCAATAGCACTTTCCTGGTAAGCGTCATCACTTGGTCCCTTTTGGTTTTTATAGCTTTCAACTCCATCTGAAGGCAGTATTTTGGAGGCCGTTCTTCACAGAGAAACAGGTTTTTTTTTTTTTTTTTTTTGGTGAATAATGACTTAAGCCCCAGATTAGACCTGGGTTAAGACCCAGGTCCTCTGATTCCTGGTGGTGTGACCTTGACCATGTTATTTAACCTATTTGTGCCTCATTTCCTTTCCCTATTAAAAGCAAGACTGCCCATAAAACTCTCAGCATAGACTTCTTGGTACAGAGTAAACACTTACAGGCAGCTATTATTTTTGCTGTGTCAGAGAATAGCTGTGTGAACCATTAGTAGAGAACAGCCCTGAGGTCTCTACATCGGCTGGTTGGATAGACTGTTACAGACCTGTTAATGAATTCCCTTTACATACCTGTGGTTAAAGTTCATGGCATAGGGGAAAAAAAAAAATAGAAGTTACAGCATGTCACGAGCCTTCAAAATGATACACAATGTTTTGAAATTCCCATGTCAAATCTGCCAGTGACAAGGATCTATGATCCTTTCTTCTCCATCCACTGGGAAGAACAGCTGGACACCAGGCCATGTGTGCTTGTAAACAATTATTCAATTACCTCGTAGACTTGTCTTCTCCGAGCAGAATGAACTCGGTTCTTTTAACCTTTTCCTAAGCGTGGTTTTGATTTTCTGTCCCTTTAATCATGTCTATGGCTCTCCTCTGAAGCCTCTCCAAGCTCTCCCCTTCTGTCTTTGTGCCGTGGAGCACTCGGTGGTTCGGGATCCTTTGAGAGAAAAGTTTTCATGACACTGGACGGTGACAGTATCATCCCTAGATGTCCTACTGTACAACAAAGGCCATTTCAAAGGATCACTTTACGTTTTGTTTCCTTTGATCTTAACCCAGTCAAGCCTCATTCTTCTGGTCATGATAATGGAGGTCGGATCCTTCCTCGACAGAATGGATGGGCTGAGATTCAGAGGACTCAGGGCCTTGTCTGAGTTCCTATCACCTTTGCAGACAGTACCTAGGACTGGGGCTGAGGTCATTGGCTCCCGCTTCTTTCCCCTGTGTCTGAGCTCATGCCTATAAACAATCTGGAAAGTACATTGTCATCTAAATAATTTTATGTTCTGCTTCCCAATAGCTCTTTCTCCCCACCCCCAACTAGAGTTAGAGTCCGTCGTTACTGACTTCTCTCCTTTAGAGCTTTCTTAGTTTGTCCCTTGGCTCACAAGACCACTCAGTGCGCAGACTGCAAGGTGATGGGCTAGGTGCTGTGTGCCGAGTGTGTCTCGCCTTGGAGAGATGCTGTTAGAGTTGCTTTTCTATCAAAGAGACAGATGTAGAGGGTTACCAGAAGGAGCCACATTATAAACGAGAAACTGTTATCAGTAGGACTCTTGGCTAGTTTGCTCATATAATCCATACAGATACTGTGAGTGTGTGTGTGTGTGTGTGTGTGTGTGTGTGTGTGTAATACGAATAGGAACCCTCCCCAGTGCTCACTTGTGTATGCACAGAGCAAGAATGGCTTTTCAGGTACATGACCAAAGTTCATGGAAAAGAAGGGTCAGGATGAAGGCCAAAAGGGCTAACATCTTTACAGTTATGCAGGTTGGCCTTCTTACTCTATAGAGTGACAAATAGTTGCATTCTGATGAGGCCAGCACAATGATCATTCAGGATCTAGATCTCCTTATGACTGACATTCCATCATTGAAGAAGGATTTATTTATTTAGAAACTGGTCTTCCGGGAGATGAGTAGGAGCATTATAGGACCACATATAGTTCCAGGAGAAATACTGGGACAGTGGAGACTGGTCCAGGTAGATAAACACACTTGAGGATCTCAAGAGCAATGTGTAAGAAGGTGCTTAAGCCAGATAGTCGTGTCCAGACCAGAGTGCAGCACAGGAAAGTGTGTGTGTGTGGTGGGGAGGTGCATGAGGCTGGGCTTGGCTCTCAATATCTAGGGGCTACCATGACCTCAGGACCTCTCCAAGCTGTTGGTGGATCCCAGGCAAACAGGACTTCCATCAGTTCATGGAAACAGACATGGAGGTACTGTTCTTCTCTTCCAGGCGGTCCAAATATGAGCTGATATGGTTCAGTAAGAAATTAATGCTGGCGTACTGCTTCTCGGGGGGGGGGGGGGGCGGCGGTTATCCTTCCCGTCTATGCCTGCCTCCACCTATTGGGCCCACTCTTGTAAAGATCTCAGGGGCCACACAAGGATGAAACTCAGAGTTCATCCTTGCACCAAAGCCAGTACAGTGGGGGGGGGGGGGGGAGCAAGCAGCCCTGAGAAAGATTAAAGAAAAAAAAAATCTTGCTAGAATTTAAAAAAAAAATAAACTCACCTGATGGTGGTGGTGCATGCCTTTAATTCTAGTGCTTAGGTAGCAGAAGCAGGCAGATATCAGAGTTCTAGGCTAGCCTAAATCTACAGCCTGGTCTACCGATCAAATTCCAGGACAGCCAGGACTACACAAGAGAAACCCTGTCTTGATAAAAACAAACAAATAAACAAACAAAAAATCAAATCAAACCACCACCAACCAAATGAGCTCAAATGATTGTTTGGCTGAATTAACAAGCCCATTTAAACATTTTAACGGATTCTCTTGCTCATTTACATCAGGAGTTAAAGAAAAGTGCAGTGGAAAGGTCCTTGAGAGGAGGGGATGGGAAACTTGAGGACAGTGTCTCCTAGACTGGTCATGAGTATTGCTCAGCAGAAGGCAGGAACCATCAACAACGTGGTCTCTCCAGCCTCTGACATTCTTCATTTATTTGAGCGGGAGCCCTGCAGGAGTCCAGCATTAGTCCTGGCTTTGGTTTGCCTGACTCTGAGCAGCCAGTCCAGCTCTGGGAAGCACCGAGCTGGCTGGGGCTGGTACTAGGCAGGTACAGGAGGTATGTGGATGGCTAGCTGCTGTTTACAAGCTTGAGTGGCTGAAAGACATGACAGGCTCTCTAGATTTTGGCTCTGCTGACCCCGGGGTCATGGGGTCCCCTGTATTTCACTGCCCATCAAACCCGAGAGGAGGACCCTTTAGACTGTTGTGCTAGTGAAAATGTTTCTGCTCTCTAGGGAAATGTGATGGTTTGCATATGTCCTTCTACAATTCTGTGTTGAAATGTGAGTCCCAATGTGATGATCTTAGAAAGTGGGGCCTTTGGGTGGTAAATAGGACATGGGGCTGGGGCCCTCATTACCTAGCTTAAGATCACAAGTAGAAGGACTGATGAAGTTTTTTTGCCCTTTAGCCCACCACCTAAGCAGTGTGGAGAAGATGGCAGTATACAACAGGAAAGGATCCCTCCAGGAACCAGCTCTCCTGGCCGCCTTGCTCTTGGACTTTCAGCTTTCTGAACTGTAAGCAATGAATTTCTGTGGCTTATAAACTCCGTGTCCTATCTTACTTTGCTGTTGCTACTTAAAGCAAGTTGGGAAATACTTCTTACATGAGCTAGATCCTACGGCTTTTCTCACAAAGAGATTCTTCTTTTCAAGGGTGAGTATTCTTAAATACGTCCCTTGGAGACCATAACTCATGAGCTGGGGTATACTACTGCCATCTCGGTGTTCAAGTGAGCTCCATGTCAGGGCTGGGGTCTGGCATTTGCTTCACTTGGGGGAGGGTTTTGGTGAGTATGTGCATCTCCTTAGGCACCTGGCATACACTCAGCAGGCCAAGGACAGGACCCAGGAATATGTCCTCTTGACAACGCCCCATCCCTGGCCTCAGGTGGGTATGATGTTATTCTCATCCTCACTTCCAGAAATGCTGATTATGAGAATAGCTGTATATTAAGGGCCTCTGAGAAGCTTGCTTCTATCTAAGATGTTCTCCTGGGTGTGCCCCACCTGCAGCCTGCAGGCTGCATATGTCCCAAGATACTATGAACGGGACACATTGGGAGATAAGAACGTGATTTCTCAATGGCAGAGGGTTGGAGATGCCTTTAAACCTCTGAGAACCATCACCAGCTGTTTCCGCCACTGCCTGCTCAAGTTCCTGGATGCTAGTTGGTGTTGAGGAACCTGATGCTGTATTCTCTGCCTCCAGGACCTTCTCATTCTTATGCGTTGTCAAAGTTCCAGGCTGTAGCTGTCTAGAAACTAGACTGCTTGCTCAGAAACTGACTTCTGCTCTTCTAGTCAGTTGGGCAAAATGTCATCATGTGAGTTCCCAGATCTGGTTGTGATGGTATGCAGACACAGACAGACACTTGCTTCTTATCTCATTTTAACTTCAAAGAGTAGAGGCTCCACAGCCAGTCCCACAACACCCAGCGGAAGCTCCACACCCAGGCGCTCTGACACACCCAGGATCAGAGGTGAGGAGGAACCAACATCTGTCCCAACACTGGGAGTAACTGGGACCAGTGGGACCAGGCACACAGGAACTCCACCAGCCAGGAGACTCGGGTTCCTTCGAGTCTGTCTGGGCTGGTGTCCAGAGCAGTTCTTGGGTGCAAGCTCTGCAGCCAGTCCCACAACACCCAGAGGAAGCTCCACTCCCAGGTGACCTAACAAGCCCAGGATCAGAGGTGAGGAGGAACCAACATCTGTCACAACATTGGGAGTAACTGGGGCCAGCGGGACCAGGCACACAGGAACTCTGCCAGCCCAGTGACTCGGGTTCCTTCTGGTCTGTCTGGGTTAATGTCCTGAGCAGACCTTGGGCGCAAGCTCTGCAGCCAGTCCCACAACACCCAGAGGAGGCCCCACTCCCAGGTGATCTAACAAGCCCAGGATCACAGGATCACAGAATCACAGGATCCCAGAGACAGCTTGACTCTGAGGAGTTCTGACACAACCAGGATCACAGGAAGGACAGGCTCCAGTCAGATTTAGCAAGGGCAGGTAGCACTAGAGATAACCAGATGGTGGTGGTGGGGGGCAAGCATAAGAAAATATACAACACAAACCAAGATCACTTGGCATCATCAGAACCTAATTCTTCCACCATAGCAAGTCCTGGACACTATCACACCGGAAAAGCAAGATTCAGATCTAAAATCACTTCTCATGGTGATGATACAGGACTTTAAGAAAGACATAAATAGCACCCTCAAAGAAATACAAGAGAACACAAGTAAACAGCTAGAAGCCCTTCAAGAGGAAACACAAAAATCCCTTAAATTCAGAGTCGATTCACATGTAGATTGTGTCTAAAGGGCAAGAGCAACATAATGTCTTCAAGGCTAGTAATTCACAAGATGCAATTGTCATTGCACATCGATGGGGCATTGGTTCCCAAAGTCTAGATTGGCAGAAGCCGAAGTCTTTCTTATAAAATGCCATTGTGCATAGACTCAATGGTGTACTCTCTATACAGTGCAGTGTTTGCACAGAATCACAACCCACTTCTAGATTACTTTCTTCTGCCCCGCCCCTTTAAAATCTTGGAGTAGTTAAAAAATATGTTATCATTTTATTATTTCATTTAAAGAATAATTATTAATACATATTAACTATGCATATTGACATCTCATTATTCCCATATGTATGCATTATTTGGCTGAATTATAATTCCTAGTATAGTGTATATGTACATCATAGTGGGTCATATTGCATTATTTAAGAAATAGTGAGAAAAAGCCTATACATGTTCAGTACAGGCATGATTTTAAAACAGTTTTAATGTGTAGTATGTTAAATCTGCAGATGAGGAACCTATGGATATTGGGAGTATACTGTAGAGAGAAGTTTTCCACAATAGCCTTTGAGAGACAGTGGTAATGTAATTTTGAATCATGATAAATGTTCACTCTTAAAGTACATTAGACCTCTCTTGCTCCAGGACCTAATTCTCAGTGGGCCAAAAAGAAATAAAAAGAGACTTATTGGCTCTAGGACTGAAAATCTCTGATATTCATGGAAGCCATTGGTGACTCATGGCCTCTGTTTCTTTAAGTTGACTTTGGCTTTGTCTCTTCTCGGGGTGCATATGGTCATGTAAAGAATCTGGCTGAAGTAGCTCCAGTTTTTCATGTGCAAGCCATACCTTTTTCTAGAAGAAGGGAGAATTGCTTCCCCGACTGAAGCACTAAGCAATACTCCAATCGTCTGTATGGTGAGTTAGCATACATTTTCCCCAAGACAAAAATTGGTCAGATTGGCACAGACTATCAGGAAAGATCTTGGAGGTGGCATAAAGTGGTATTCATGATGACAACTGATGAAATAGATCGGAAGAAAATTGAGAATGTCAGTTATAAAAGCAATGGATTATATTCTGATAGATAAGTAAGACATGCCATTCTAGATTGTTCGTGTGTGTGTGTGTGTGTGTGTGTGTGTGTGTGTGCATGTGTGTTATTGTTGTTGATGCTTATCTTCATTTTGGTACTGCAGGGGTTGGAACCCTGCCCTCACATATAGTGGGCGAGCACTTTACCACTGAGACTCATCCCCAGTCAAGGCTGTTACTGTCTATTTTCCTGCTTTAATAGAAAATGCTATGAGAACTGGTGAGATGACTCAGTGGGTTAAGGCATTTGTTGTTAATTCTGGCTATCTGAGTTTGATCTCCAGAATCCACCTAGTGGAGAGAGAGCAAAAACTCTTAAAAGTTGTCCTCTGACTTCCATATGCGCACCTTGACAGATATACATTGGGCACACACACACACACACACACACACACACACACACACACACTGTTTTGAATAAAAAAGGTCTAGTAGATATTGAAAAAAAAAGAAAATGATGAAAGATGCCTATGAGTGGGGTCAAATCATCACTCTGAGTACTTGAACTAAAGGGAGTTGCTTGAGATGCCAATTAGTTCGAACAGGATTCTGACAGAGGCAGCTGTGTTAGAATCTCTCTCCCTTTGGAGCTCTCACAGGTATAATAAGAATTGCTACCAACTACTAATTTTTTTTATTACTTCCTACTATTTAGTCCTGTAAATGTTCACAAGGTAGATACACTGACTAAGGAAGTAACTGAGAATAAGAGAGGAATTAAGCTGAAGCTCTCCCATCTAGCAAAAGTCTGAGCAAGCATGGGTGGGGGACCCAGGCACACCTGCTAACAAGGAAGAAAAGCCTCATGCTTCTCTGTCACATGGTTTTACCTTATCGGAAGCTGTGAAATAGGATTCAGAAAGGAGAAAGGATTCTAATCCTTCTCCCCACCTAATCTCTATTTCCTGTTTCTTGAGGAGTCAACAAATGATGAATAACAATTCAACATTTGCTGTTTAAGCAGTTTTTGTATACAGAATAAAATATTGAGTGATACCCCAGTCCCAGTGGTTATGTTCATAAGAACCAAAGTCTGGGGAGCCAAAGATAGTTCCTCTGCAGCTAAAACAGACATTTGTGGGGCACACTGTCTTCTAAGAGAGAAGATGTTAAACAGTGCAGGTGCCAGGGTCATTGTGACTTATTTATCAAGAAGTTGTGGATAGTGGATAAGGAAATGGTCAAAAGCAATAACGAGGTCGACCAGATGGTTCAATGTATAAAGCACTTGCTAAGCAAACCTACTCATTGAAATGTATCTGAAGAATCCACATGTGGAAGGAGAGGACTGACTTTTGACCTGCATATTGTACAATATGATATTTGCACCACATTCATATATCTCATGAACACACACATACACACGCACACAATTAATAAAGTTAAAAATCATAAACCACTAGCACCTATCAGATTTGTATAAGCAGCAATTGCAGAGCTGCGAATTGTGGACCAAAGCAGGCCAGATGTGGTCGATGTGGTGTTATCTCCTTCAGCACAAAAGCTCTGCTGGCTGCATGGGCATAGTCTTCTTATGGACAACTCTACTCTTACTCTTGACTTTGAGGCTTTCTATTTCCTGGATTGTTATCTCATGTTTGTGACAAGACAATTTATCCCAATTGATTTGCCATAATTAATAGCTTTTGGAAGAGTGATTGATAGTAGGGCCTTGTGCATGATAGATAGGAATTCTAAGCATAGAGCCATGTCTCCCAATCCTTCTTTAGCACTGAGAGGTAAACAAGATAGAACCTGTTTTATTTATTTATGGAAGGCTTGTCTTGCCAAAGGCCTTTCTTCCCTCTGAAAAGACATTCGTTTTGGGGAAGTAGGAAAACCAGGTGTTGTAGAATAAGTACTTGTCATCTCAACACTTGTGAGGTTGAGGCAGAAAGATGGTGAATTCGAGGCCAGTCTGGGCCACATAATGTATTGTGACTTCAAGGCTATTCTGGTCTAGGTTATGAGACCTTATTTGGGGTTGGGGAAGTAGAACCAGGAGGAGAAGGAAGAAGAAGAGGAAAAAGGAGAAGAGAAGAAAGATATTGAATACACTGGGAGGTGGCTTATCAGGTAATAGTACTTGCCACACAAGCACAGTAGCCTGAGTTTAATCTGTGGAACCCTCATAAATATGGAAGGAGAGAATTGACTCTGCAAAGCTGTCCCCTGATGGTCACATGTGTGCCACCGTGTGTGCCCACATCCATACATCATGCACATGCACACAAAATAGTAATCATTAAATTAAAAAAAAACAACAAAATAAAAAGATAAAACAAACCAAACTCAAACCCTAGAGAGAGACAGAAGGATGGAAGGACAGACAGAAAGGAGAAGGGACTGCTATACAGAAGGGCTTCAGAACACTCTGGACTGCATGGGACCAAGTGACTCCAAGGTGGAAAAGCTGAGGTGCTTCAATCAGGGTGTTATCAAGTATAATATGCTCTCAACAACAGTAGGACTCAAACAAGAAATTGTTTGTTGTCATTAGACTGTGACACAGGGCAGTAGAGCTGGGATAGAAAACACATATGAGTGACTTTCAATGAGCTGCTAGGAAGAAATTGAATTTCAGAACATGGAATTGCTGGAGAGTGGAGGGGCCTCATCTGTGGCCTGCTTGAGATGCAGAGGATTACAGCTACACACTCAGACAACCTCTGTACTATCTATACTTTTGTTTATATGAGTAAAAGCTATGCACTTGAAAGTTAAGGCAGGTAGGGCTTAAAAAGGCAATCTAAAGAATTTCGTGTTATTTGAAAATGATGGCAAAGGTCCCGGCTTCTTTAGGACTCTCAGGAACCCCAAAGAAAGACAAAACAAAGAACCACGTTTACTGTGTCCTGGGAATTTGATTATAGGTGTAGATATCGTAAGGTTTTGAAAGACCAACCAAACCCCAAACTAATCTCTTGCCTCTTTTATTTTCCATAGGAAAGACTGAGACTGTATATCCAGAATAGGGCTGGGTGTGTTCACCACACCCGGAGGATTAAGCCAGAGTCACCAGGAAAGGAAAGTTGTGAGTCAGAGACCAGGCCTCTGTCTACACCCCACCTCTGGTCCATAGTGGCTTCTCATCCCCACAAAAGGCGCTGAGAGTACACACTATCCATACTGAATTATGGCTTACATAGGGTTGTCGTTGTTCTAAAATTTTACTTTTGTTCTTTAGGAGTGGGATATGTATGGTTTGAGAGAATCAGTTCTCTTTGCTTGTTTTCCCTCATGGTGGGTAGAAAGCATGATGAGGAGTGAGAAGAATAACTTGAGAACAACTTGGTCTCAAAAAAGACTCATCTATGGCTCCCAAGTGTGGGACCACAGGCAGGTCCGTTCTCTGAGTGGCAGACTCCTGCATCTAAAACAAGGAGTTTGAATGTCAAGGACTGCAGCTTTCCCTCTGTCTCCAAGCTTCCTGCCCCAAATCTAACAGGAGATCCACGGAGTCCAGTTAGGTCTCCATCTGTCATGGCCTCAAGCTCCCAACAGAAGGCCAAGTTTTATATCCTTAGGAGAAGTGGACAGTACCTGTGCTTGAAGGAAAAGCTTAGGGCGGAAGGATTTCCATCTTCATCACTCCAGGACGTGAGGGGTTTGTAGTGCAGAGAGGATTTATACATCTTCATCTTTCCGAATCCTCAGGGCACTATTCCGCTAACCTAGCTTCTCTTTAAGCTTTATTTATTTATTTATTTATTTATTTATTTATTTATTTGTACAGAATCAATAATTTCAACCTTCCCCCTTATCAATCCTTTAATCTCAAGTAATCACTCATGGAGTGATTTCCAAAGTCAGTTCTGGCAGTCTCAATTTCCAATCCAGCCTTCCTCCATCTCTTCCCCCTGCCTCAGTCAACATTTTCATTGTTAGAAACTACAGCTTTAATTTGGCTTCCTCTTGTGTACCCTGGGTCTAGCCTCTCCACTGTACAGTATACGTGCTTAAATCTGGATCTAGCATGCAGCTAAAAGCAAGAGGACATTTGTGATCTGCTGGATTGACTAGTCTTGATTGACTGACACAGGGATCACTTAGTTTCCCAGGAGTCTTAGGGAAATTAAAGAGCTCATCTTTTTCTGCCCAAGGATGGCTTGTGTGGCTATGTTTTTATGACCTTTAGAGGCCTCTATTTTATTTTAATTTTTTTTTTGGTTTTCTGAGACAAGGCTTTTCTGTGTAGCCCTGGCTGTCCTGGAACATGCTCTGTAGACCAGGCTGGCCTCTGCCTCCCAAGTGCTGGGATTAAAGGTGTGAGATGCCACACCCAGCTTGATGCCTTTGCTTAAAGCTCTGGTTACCTGCGAGAGACAATATTTGACAAATTACAAATTATAACAGCTTTAAAAAAATCTAAATAATTTTAAGAACTGTGCAAATGGATTCAGGTACTATATAGGGTCCTGATGACTCCCTGCCAGGATTCATGTCAGCATGGAGCAGTAGATAAAGGAGCAGCTGCCCTGAATGACTGACCTCTCTGAAGGTACACGTGTGAAACTCTAGCATAGGACTGCTCCACATATTTACCAACGTTGTTGTCATGCAAGACAGCTATTCAGTGAAAGACGCCGTGCTTTAGGCTTCTGATTAGATCATAGAAGTATAAATATCACAGAGCTTTTATGTTTGCATGATGTGAACCAGCAACGTTCTTTCCCCTGACCCTTTATTTCTAATACAAGCCTGTTTAGAGAAGCGTGCTATTTCTTGCCACTGTAGTTGCTCAATATACGATTCTCTGGTTTGCATTATTTGAATAAGCAGTAGGTTTACAGATCAAGTCAAATTTTAAAAACAAAACCGCTAACCTCTACAGATCTTGCTCTGCATCACTGAAGGTCAGGAATGAGGGCTCCCAAGAGGGCTTTGGGGACAGGGAAGGTAAACTCAGCCCATCGTCATCTCTGTCCAACAGCCATCCTACTTCACAGGCTGGCAAGCTCTCTTTTAATAATGGAAGTGTTAGGCTCCTCGGCTGGGTCTAAGCATTTAAAAATATAATGGTTTGCATACTGTGCAGCGATTTGTAAAATGTGAATGCCTACAAAAGCCGTGGTTACCCAGCATAACATTATCTTATTTTTAGTTACACAACCAGTAAAACAGCTGGAGGTCTAAAATCATGGCCTAGCACTAAATGCCTTACTACATTTTATCCGTGCAGTAAGGGCCTGTCCTTTGCAGAGAGGAGATGGGAGAAAGTGGAGCGATTACTGGCAAATTAACACTTCCAATTTTAATAGAGAATCAAGGCCTCCATAACAGCATCGAAATTAGAATCTGTGCCAGTTAGCTATTGCGCAGCGCAGGATGCGCATCAGATGCACACCAATGGGAGGCTGTGGGTTTTTTTTTTTTTTTTTTTTTTTTTGTCATCAAGCCGATCCTTATTCATCAGCCAGGAGCTAATACCTACCCAGCTCCATTGAGGAAGTCAAAAGCAGGCTACTTTACTCCCTGGATTCTTAACACAGTTAAGGGAGCCATCTCAGCACCTGCAGTAGAATAGAACCGGAGATGTGCTGGCTTCTGCCTTCTCGGTAAAAACACAAAGTGATTTGGAACCTCTTGGCTCCTTTTATATTTTAAACCAAGCTTTTTGTTGTGATCAGTGGCTTTTTTGTTACCACATCCAGAGCACACTACATTTCTTTCCCACACTAACATACTGACACTGACTTATTTGACTAGGAGACAGCAATTTTGTTTTAAGTGTGATTCAAGATAGTTTATCAACGCACATCGATACAACATGGGCGGGTGTGTAGCTTATGCAGTTGTTGGTTTTAAAGATGGTGAATTTGGGGCAGACAAGATGGCTCTGCAGGTAAAGGGCTCTGCCACCAAGCCTGATGATTTGAGTTCAATCCCTGGACCTTGCATGGTAGAGGGAGAGAAAAAGCTCTCAAAAGATATCTCCTGACCTTGATAACGTCCACTCCCAAGCACATAAAATAAGTACATAAATAAATGTAAAAAGAAAAATGTGAGTTTACATTAAGAAAAAGAAAAGAACTGGGAGCTTAAAAATAAGTATTTCTGAATCCCCTCCCACCCCATTCTGGGAGTTGTGTCTAGGAGGTGCCTGCTGAAGTGGACAGCCACCATTTCCATCTGTTATGTTCCTAAAGGCCCATGCTAAGGGTCAGGTCCAGCTTGGTGTTACTGAGAGGGGTGTGACTTTTAAGGGGGTGGGACTAGATGGAAGATTTTAAGTTATTGGGGTCCTGATTCATAGTCTCTCTCTCTCTCTCTTTCTCTCCCTCTCTCCCCTCCCCCCATTTAACCCTAAACTGACCGGGCTTGTTGCCTGGTCCTGCACACAGTCTCAACCATGACTGTGCCATAAACCTCAAAGCAGCTAATTCACCGTGGACTGAAACCTCCTGAACTGTGAGCAAAAGCAGACCTCTTTGCCTTTTAAGTTAATTATCTTAGGTATTGGTTACAATGATGAAATGCAGACTGACACAGGGCAGCTCAGTTTTCTTTACATACTCCACCTTTCTCTCCCAAGCCAGGATACAATATAACAAGGGCAGATAGTCCTGCTTTACAGTGGAACAACTAATGACTTTTTGACTTTATGACTGCATTTTGTAGAAGACAGAGCACTGTGATGTTTGGATTTCACCATTTTTTTTTTCTGGGCTAGCGATGCAAGGTATTTTCATCTCTTGTGGCTGGGCAGCTTCAGGGATCCACAGTCCTCATCAGCCGTGTAAAAGGCAGGACTATCTGCGTTTGTTATATTGCAGCCTGGCTTGGATGAGACATAGGCAGAGTGCTGAGCTGATACAACAGCAAACTGTACGGCTAAGCTGGCGTGTTTGTTAGGCTAGCTGGATGAAATGGCTCTTCTACTTACGATGTTTTCAGTTTTGTATGGGTAAGCAGAGATGAAACTCTATTTGTACATACAAAATATGTCTTATTTGTGATAGTACAATGGGCATAAAAGTAATTTTCCTGCATGTGCTGATGTTAATCAAGCCACACAGAAACAAGCATTTGATTCCTCAAGGAAGCTGTGAAGTTGCTGGTGACAGGTCCCAGCAGACACCTGTTGCTATACCACCCTCTAACCCTTGTCATCTCTTAGGGTGACTTTCCCTTTGAAGTACTACACTCAACTATCTCCATTGATCACAGACTTTTATCTTTACAAGTCCATTATAATAAATATAATATCTTTTAAAATACTCTTGGCTTGGCAGTCGGGCTCAGTAGATAGATGTGATGGCTATTCTTGTCAACTTTACTATGTCTGGAGTTAACTAAAATGCCCCAAAAGGGACACACCTGTGAGGGAATTTTGCTTAATTTGAAATGGGAGGATCCACTTCTAACCTGCATCTTTTAGATGGTATACTGGCTGGTTTTGTGTCAACTTAACATACGCTAGAATCACCAGAGAAGGAGCCTTAGGTGAGGAAATGCTTCCATGAGATCCAGCTGTAAGGCATTTTCTCAACTAGTGATCAATGTGGGAGGGTCAAGCCTATTGTGGGTGGTGCTATCCCTGGGCTGGTAGTCCTGTGTTGCATAAGAAAGCAGGCCTACCAAGTCATGTGATGCTAGCCAGTAAGAAGCACCCTGTCATGGCCTCTGTACTAGTTCCTGACTCTAGGTTCCTGCCCTACTTGAGTTCCCGTCCTAATTTCCTATGGTGATGAGCAGCAATGTGGAAATGTTAAGTGGAATAAACCCTTTCCTCTACAGCTTGCTGTTTGGTCATGGTGTTTTCATTGCAGTGACAGAAGACAGATGGGAAGATCCACTTCTAGTCTGGATCTTTGGGGTGGGAAGACACACCTTTACTCAAGGTCTTTTGAGATGGAAGGACCAGCCTTTAAACTGGGCAACACCTTCTGCTGGAAGTCTATATAAAGGCACAAAAAACTTCTTTGGGATTTCTCTTGTATACTGAAAACCAACTGAAACATCCAGTTGTGTACTGAAAAACTGCTGGATTCTTGGACATTCCATTCACAGGCAGCCATTGTTGGGCTAGCTGGACCACAGACTGTAGGTCCTTCTAATAAATCACTTTTCTTTCTTTCTTTCTTTCTTTCTTTCTTTCTTTCTTTCTTTCTTTCTTTCTTTCTTTCTTTCTTTCTTTCTTTCTCTTTCTTTCTATCTATCTATCTATCTATCTATCTATCTATCTATCTATCTATCTATCTATCTATCTGAAAAGATGCATTCAGTAAGTTCTGTCACTCCAGAGAATCCTGATTGATACAATAGGTAGAAGTGCTTGCTGCTAAACACGATGACCTGAATTTGGTCCTTGAGACCCACATGGTGGAAGGGGAGGGTTAACTCCGGAAGTTGTCCTCCTACCTCCACACTTGATTCATAGTATGTGTACACCTACCAAATAGCTAGCTGGAATGAAAAGCATCCTTACTGTTGCCATTGTGAGAATAGCATGCTGTGAACCCTTCCTGTTATCAAGTATTCGACACCTTTGCTGCACAGTGGTGCTCACCGTTTACCACACATTCTGTGGTGAGTACTGAAGAGAAACATTTTCCCAACCCATGGCATGTTTGAATCACTTTCTGTTTTATTGTCTTACTGTACTGGTGACACCCTCTGGTAAAGTGATGAATAAGATAGGTGTCTTTTTTTGCTGATTTTATTTTTTTAATGAAAAAATTTGTTGTTGTTGTTGATGGTGGTGGTGGTGGTGTGTGTGAGTGTGTGTGTGTGTGTGTGTGTGTGTGTGTGTCTGTGTGTATTATGTGCCAATGAGTCTGTGAGTATGCCTCATGGAGTGCATGTGGAGGTCAGAGGACAGCTTTGTGGACTTCGTTCTCTCCATGGGATCTGGGGACCGAACTCAGGTTATTAGGCTCAATGCAGAAGGCACTTTTGAACTTTTACCAGGTAAGGCTGGACCCCTTTTTTTCTGGTTTGAAATCTGTGTTATAAGGAGTGCTTACTGACTGCCTTAACAGGCAGCTGGAAGACAGGGGTGTTGAGAGTCATGTAACCTATGGGATCCAGAGGGGAGCAAGCTCTCTATTCATAGGCTACAGGCCATTCTTGTGTTACTTGGCAATAAATATGGCTGCCTTCTGCCCTTGTCCTAAGAACTTGTCTGAGACTGAATTAAAAAGTAATGGAATCATTTTTTTTTTCAGCAGAGGAAATTTCAAAATAATTGGAATGGTTAGTAGCAATTACTCTTAGGCACGGCTTCAATGATAAAGAGCAAGGGATCTTTTGTAACGTAAAATTCTGAGAGAAAAAAACAGCTTCAGGTTACAACCAAAGCAAATGCTAAGGGAGAGGTTATAGTTGTGAAGGAAATGAGTATGATTGAGGAGAGGTTTCCCACTTTGCACTAGAATAAAACAAGGGTGTACTCAGGGCCAGACCCTACTCAGCTGCATAACAATGAAGGTGTCCCTGTGTTCCTCATCCGGGGTTTCAGAGAGCTGCTATGGCTAAGCAGCACGTGATAGGGAAATCTCTTCAAGAACGCTGTGTGAGGCCCTGTAAAGCGGTGAATGTGAGGCCTGGGTTGCAGTGGAGACCCCGTAGACCTGTGAGACACCTGTAGATGAGAACTGTGCATAAGGAGGGGACCCAGGTCAAGGGAGAGATATACACTGTAGGCAGCAAAGCTGGAAGAGGTAGACCATCTAAACCTTTTAAAACTAAAGATACCAGATATGGAGTCACAGGATTTGGAGTTTAGTCTGCTGAATTTTGTTCTTATTTTATGGCAGTATTTCCCTACTATGCCCCCACCTCCTCTCACTTTTGAAATGAAAATGTGTACCCTTGCCATCATGTGTTCAAAATATATCACTTGTCTTTGACTGTATAAGAGTTCAGTTATTGACTTGAGTCTCAGAAAAGAGGATCTTTGGACTTCTGGACAGTATTGAGACTGTTAAAAACTATGTGGGCCATTTGTGTGTGTGTGTGTGTGTGTGTGTGTGTGTGTGTGTGTGTGTATGTGTGTGTGTGTGTGCGTGTATGATATGGCCAGCAGTCTATGGAGTCTAAGAGCAGAATGTGGTGGTTTGAATGACAAATGTCCCTTATAGGCACATGTATTTAAACACTTGGTCTCTGGATGATGGTGCTATTTGGAGATGTTTTGGAACTTTCAGGATGTTGAAAGGAAGTACGTCACTGGGCATGGACTTTGAACATTTATAGTCTCCTCATTCCATTTCCAGGTCACTAACTCTAATTCATGTTCCTGGTTGAAGCTCCAATCTCTTTGCTTCTGGCTCCAATTGGAGTCTCTTTCTCTGGAATTACAAGCAAAAGCAAATTCTTCTCTAAGTCACTCTGGGAATGGTGTTTTATGATAGCAACAGAAAATCACTAGTACACTTTTCTTACTGTGTGGGTTTTGGGAGCCAAATTCATGCTTATGGAGCAAATGCTCTTAACCACTGAGACATCATTCCAGCCTCAGATTGTCAACTTAATTAGCTTTTCCCAAGAACCAAACTTTTGGCCTTGTTAATATCCATTGTATGCTTTCTGTTTCATGGAACTCATTATTGCGTTTGTTTTGATCCTTATTTTTGCCTTTCTTCTATTTGATCTCACTTTTTATTACATCCAAAATTAGATACATTGCCCATTTTCAGACTTCTCCAATAATATAAACATTTAATGCAAAAATTACTCTTATAAAATTTAGTCTCATCCCACATTTGTGTGTATTTTCATTATCTTTCCATTTCCCTGTCTTCTAATTTCTGTCTTTTTTTTTTTTTAATTTTTTTTACTCATAAATTCTTTGGAAGCATGGCTTTAATTTCCAAATAAGTGCCTCTTGCTTATTTGGTTAGGAGTCTTTTGTTATTCATTTTAATCTCTTGTTGGTGTTGTGAAAGAACTGACAAATAGAGCATGCACTCTTTGACATGTGTTGAAATTTGATTTATGATGACTATGAAATGTATGTTTCCAGCCTATGTAATGTATAAAGCCATGCTTGTTAGTTAAGCTGCTCAAGTGTCTTACACCTACATGTTTTTGTTTGTTTGATTTAAGAAGTATTGACAGACTATTTTAAAATTAAAGTGTAATTATATTATTTCTCCTTTCCCATTCTCCAACCCTCCCATCATCCTTTCTGTCACTCATACCTGTTCTCAAATTCACGGCATCCTTCTCTTGGTGATTGTTACATGTGTAAACGCATGGATATATACATACAACTTGCCCAGTCTCTTCAGTGTTACTTGTCTGTAGTAAGATTTCAGGTCTGACCAGTTGGCATTGGGTAACCAATTAGGGGGCTCAACCCTGAGGAGGCCATTTCTCTTGCTCTCAGCATTCTGTAGTGGTTCACAGTTCTTTGTTTAGGGTGGAAACTCTTGAGATTACCCCATCCATGTTGACATGTCTCTTGGTGTTGTCCTTGTCTCGATCTTGTTTGGTTAGCCATATTGGTGAGATATCCTGCGTGGAGCTTCTCTGTCATTTCTAGGAGATACCATCTCACAGAAGATTGCTCTATCTCTGGCTGTTACAATTTTCTGCCGTGTCTTCAGTAATGTTCCCTGGACCTTACGTGAAGGAATTGTGTTGGAGATGTATGTATCCATTGGGGTTGGATGTTGTTCTCTATATTTTGACCAGTTGTGGCTTTCTGTAATGGTCTCCATTTGTTGCAAAGAAGTGTTACTTTGATAAGGTGTGAGAGCTATAATTATCTGTGAGTATAAGTATTTAGAATGCAGTTAGATACTGTGCCCGTTTGCTCAGGTGATGGTAGTGGGCTCTGTTTGGGTAGTTAATTGGCTAGATTTCCAGTCCCAGGCATGAGTTCCTTCCTGTTAGATTGCCTTAAGTCCAACTAGACAGCAGACAAATCCGTCAACATGTAAGTGCCAGTGTCATACTCTTAATATATCTTGCCTTGCTGGTTAGTGTTCCTAGACAACCAGCGAGGCAGGAATATGCTTCATTGCTTTCCTCTCTAGGAAACGTGTACCTTCTGGTATTTGAAAGCTAGTCTGCCGGCAGGAGGCTTGGAGATCAGATTTAGCTTGCCTTCTCCATGTCCTGTATCTGAAGCACATGGTGTTTTCTCTAAGTCCCGTGTCTGAGGTACATGGTGTCTTCAGCCATAGAGGGCTGATCTTCAGCTTCTGGCATGCAGCCAAGGGTAACAACAATAGCCTATATTTTGCCGGGAGACTCTTGAAGTACAGGATTAGCAATTTGAAGGGAGGTCTCTGGCACTGGGCTTTTGGATAGATAGAATATGCTACTTGTTGGGAGCCTTACCATCCCATGTGGCAAAATTCCATTTAAAAATATATACAATACAGGCATTTAAATTAAACTTTAAAAAAATGTTTCCCTATAGCTTTTTCAAACATTCCTCATGCTATTTTCCTTCCCCTCAGCCTTTCCTCTGAATGACTCTCCCTTCTGCTGCCCAGTTAAATTCATCTTGTTTCCCTTTTCCTTGCAAAGTACCTGAGCCCTGCTAGCCTCCTGTATAGAGCCCAACCACCCTATCATAGTTGCTTTCTTCTTTCCTGGCGTGTGCGGTTATTCCAGGTCCTATACTCAAATCTAATGATTCAAAGCTAGGCTCCACAAATAAAAGGGAACATGGAGCTTTTATGTTTTTGAGTCTAGCTTACCTCACTTAGTGTATTTTCCAATTCTATCAATTCACCTGAAAGTTTCATGATTTCATTTTTTCTTTATAGATGGCTAGAATTCTATTGTGGATGTGTGACTGGATTTTCATAATTTATGAGTTGAAGGCTATTTAATATTTTTTTCCATTGCCCAACTATTTTGAATATAGCAGCAATGAACATGGCTGAACAAGTATCTCTAAAGTAGAATATAGAGTCTTTTAGGTGTATGCCAAAGAGTTATACAGTCATAGATGTGCTTTTAGCTGATGGGGAATTACCCACACTGATTTCTAGAGTGTCTGCATCATTCTGTAAGCACGTCGCAGTGAGTGAGAGTCTCTTTTCCCCCACATGCTCGCCATCACTTGTTGTTAGTTGTTTTCTTACTTCTAGCCATTCTGACTGAGTTAAGATGAAATCTCAAACAGTTTTAATTTTCCTTTCCCTTATTGCTGAGGATGTTGGACACTCTCCCTTGTATTTCTTAGTTATTTTTATATCTTCTTTAGAGAACTTTCTGTTCAGATCTATAGCTCATTTATATTTTTAATTTCAAAGATGAGTCATTTGTTTTCTTGACTCTTTGTTTATTGAGCTCTTTGCATATTCTGATGCTAATTCTCTCTTAGTTGTACAGTAAATACAAATATGCCCTCCTGTGCTACATTTGACTGACTGTTTCTTTTGTTGTATAGTGCTTTTTAATTTTATGAGGCCCCATTTATCAATTGTTGGCCTAAATTTCTGGGTGATTAGAGTCCTGTTCAGAAAGTCCTTTCCTGAGCTTGTATACTGTAGAGAGCTGTGTATGATTTCCTTTAGCTCTTTAGGAATTTCAGTTTTCATATTGAAATCTTTGAACTATTTGGAGTTGATATTTGTGCAAGGTGACAGATAAGGGTTTAATCACATCCTTTGACATGTGGGCATGCAGTTTTTCTAGCACCATTTGTTGAAGATGCTCTCTTTCCTCTGGTGTTTATTTTTGGCATCTTTGTCAAATATCATATGTTTGTAATTATGCAACTGCGTGTAGGTCTTCTGTTTTGTTCCGTTGATCTGCATGTCTGTTTTTGTGCCAGTATTATCCTGTTTTTATTACGATAGCTCTATAATATACTATGGGACTGGAATGGTAGTCTCTCTAGCACTGTTGTTATCTGAGGTCTTTTGTGCTTCTATATGAATTTTAGGATCCTTATGTCTAACTCTGGGAAGAATGTCACAGGGATTTTGATTGGGATTGAAATGAATCTATGTAATGCTTTTGGTAGGATGTTCATTTTTCCAATATTAGTTCTGCCAATTCTTGAGCATCCTTTTACGTTCAAGTGCTTTCCTCAGTTTCTTTCTTCAGAAAATTTATTTACTTGTTTGTTTATATATGTATGTATGTATGTATGTATGTATGTATGTATGTATGTATGTAATGTGTATAAGTGTTTTGCTTCTGTGTATTTAAGGGTATCATGTAGATACCTGATGTCTTAGAGGCCAGAAGAAGGTATCAGATTTCCTAGAACTGGAGTTGTGGATAGTTGCAGGCCGCCTTGTTGGAACTGGGAATCGAACCTGAATCCTCTGGGAGAGCAGCCAAGGCTCTTAATCACTGCTGACCCATCTCTCCAGCCCCTCTTTATAATTTTTAAATTTTTGTTGTAAAGATTTGCCAAGTCCTTGGCTAGGTTTATTCCAAGATTCTTTATGTTCCTACGACCCTTTTCCCAGCATGCCTTGTTATTATTATGTCAAAAGGCTACTCTGAATTTTGTAAGGTGATTTTGTGTTATACTGCTTTGGTGGAAATATTGACCATTTCTAGAAAATCTGGTGGGATTTTTTATATGTCTTATGCACAACATCATACCATCTGCAACTAGAAGTATTTGCCGTCTTTTCCCACTAATATTTAAGTTTCTTCTCTTGTCTTATTGTTTCTGCTAAGGTTTCAAGCACTATATTGAAAATGCGTGCCAACAAGGGCCAACCCCCTGTCTCATTTCTTATTTTAGTGGAATTGCTTCATGTTTTTCTCCACTTAGGATGAGGTTGGCTGTGTGCTGTCACAGGTAGCCTTGACTGTGTTCAGATATGATCCCTGCAGTCCCATTCTCCCTAGGACTTTTGTTATGAAAGTAGGTTGAGTTTTATTAAAGGGTTTTTTTTCCTGCATTTATTGAGATGATCATGTGACTTTTGTCTACGTTCATATATATGATTTATTACATTTACTGACTTCTATATTGAATCATTTCTGCATCTCTGGGACAAAGTAGACTTGGCTGTGGTACATGATCTGTTTGGTATATACCTGTACTCAGTTTTGTGGGGGGATTTACATCTGTTTTCACCAGAAATGATGGCCTATAGTATTTTGTTGTTGCTGTTGTTGTTGTCATTGTGTTTTAACCTTGTTTTGGCATTAGAATAATACTATCTTCGAAGAGGTTTGGAAACACACTTTCTGTTTCTAATGTTTTGAGTAATTTAAGTAGTATTGGTTGTAGTTGTTCTTCAAAAGTCTGGTAGAATTCTCCTGAAAATCCATCTGAGCCTGTTTTTTTTTTTTTTCTAGAAGTAGGAGAAAGTGAACTATGGTCTACAGTTGTGTGTGTGTGCAGACCTCATGTTTTTGTATAAGTTCAGCAGGTGGTGGTGGTAGTGAGATCTGCATGTGGCCTCTGCTCTGATGTGCGGAGCTCACCCACCATGTCCTTGTACAGACCCACAGGAAGAGCTTGGTAATTAACACTGCTTAGAGCTACACACAAAGCAGCCTCTGAATTCCTGCAAACTACCTTAGGCAACTGTCCATTGGCACCCATACGTCAAAGGTATTCTCTGCAGTCAAGCCAGAGAGAGCCTGAGGACATATGGTGTAGCTAGGTGACCTCTACAGTTGGTGAGGAATGCAAGTGGAACACACTGAGCTGAGAGGTGTGTTCCAGTTTTTCCCATTTCCTGCTTCCAGGATTATTCATATGCTCTTTGGGTCTTACTGCTGCCTCAAACAAGTCTCCTTGTTCTCTTCATAATCTGGACCTTCTGTCCTTGGAATTCCTATGGCTTCATTTCTAGAATCCTCTTATAGAGTAGTAAGCCCTCAGGGTCTGTAAATGAGCTTGTGTAACATGAATGTAAATGTAACAGGTAATGGGCCTTCTGGAGGACACCCCAAATCAGAGATGTTGAAGTCCCTTCTACAGAGTGACAGCATGTACACAAACCCCCCACATATTTAAATTATTATACCACCTAATACAATGCAAACACTTTATTTTGTTGCTCTACTGGATAATTTAGGGAAAATTAAGACTGTATATATTAATATAGACAGCCTAACTTTTTATTACTATTTATTTATTGATTGACTTATTTGTGTATACATACAGAGTGTGTACACATCTGCATGCACTGAGCCATCTTGCTGGCTGGCTATTTTATTTAAGTCTAATTTTAGACAGGGGCTTGCTATATAGCTCAGGCTGGCATGGGACTCATGATTCTTACGTCTTAGCCTCTTGAGGGCTGAGTTTTGCCGGTGTGCACAACCACACTAAGGTGTAGGTGTTGCCTTTTTTTGGTCTTTATTTTTATCTTGATTATTTTCAACCAATTGTGCTTGAAAATAGAAGAGCATTGTCAGTTTGGGGGTTGAGTGTTATAATCCTCTTGAAGACTTGGAGCTCAGAGGTCATACATTTATCCGTGAGCCAACCATTCTTTTTAGATAGTCCCAGACAGATCTTTGTTGAATTTCTTATTCAATTTCTTCTACTTAAATGTTCAGTGTGTTCTTAAGTTCCTGCGCCATCTCTCCGGTTCCTATGCTTATTTCTTAAGCAAGCCCTTAGAGCAACCATCAGAATTGAGGAGGACATTAGAGATTTTTTTAACATTCTTGATTATGTTATTTTGTGTTAACTTGTAACTTTAAGTCACCAAGAACTTGAGTTTCCAGAACTTAAAACTTTGAAAATGAAAGCAATCCTCCATGTAATTCTTAAATTAGATCCTGATCCACTGATGCCTGGGCCTAACCCTGCATCGGGGCACATTATTGGAGGCTGTATTTGAGATATAGAGGAGAGAGAACCTTCTATTACCAGTGATGGAGAGAAGAAAACAATATGGCAATATCTCAGAACATTCATTGGCACTCTTCCTTAGTGATATGTTATCATACCATGCTCTCTCCTTGTAGTCTACAAACTCTGAGTGCACGGTCATTGAGATTTTTGAGGATCTTTTGGCTTCACGGCTTTGCTGGCCCCTTTCCTCCCTCATTTAAAGTAGCAGAGCATAGAGCAGTGTTCAGGACTCCCCATTGCCTTTGTGGCTGACGCTATCAAGTAAAGGTGACCTCTAAGATTTCTCACCTTCCCAGGTTTCCTCCTAGCAACCTCCATCTCCCCAGCTCAGAGTCCTATCTGGAATTCCTATCAATTCCTCTCTTCCCAGAACTTGCCTTGAGGGATCATCATGCGGCTGGATAACTAGGACCCTCTTGGAGGCCTGCATCACCTTCCAACTTTCTTGCTGTTCTTTCCCAGCTCTCTACCTCAGTCAACACTGCTGGCATTTCAGCTCAGCTGTGTGCCTTGCGACCTGCTGCCATAAAGTTTATGGGCTTCATGACATCAGAGCCTTTGACAAGGATGGCTGCTGGGGGCCAGTTCTGAGACTCAAGCCTTGATTTGGGTAGGGCTCCTTGACCTTGTGTTTTGATATAACCCTGACATTCCAGAAGGCAAAGGGTACTATTGTTTTGAGGAAGGTTTAGGAGTGGTGGTGAGGCAGGGGAGGACAAGGTGACAAGAAAGTGTGAAGTCAAAGTGCCCAGAGCACAGTGACATAATACTCCACGTGACTCTAGCCCTTCATTTTCACAGAACCTGTCAGGAAAATATTGCACATGTTTGCCCTGGGTTTGAGACTGCGTGTTTCTTTAGCCACTGCCCCTCTTTACAGAGTTTGAAATAAATAAGTTTTCTTATTTACATTATAAGCTCATGAAATAACAACATAAGCTTCTGAACTAACTGCATATATCTGTAATACTTTATTGCAAAACATATGTGAAGATGGTCTTAACCTTAGCAAAGAAAATTCTAGATCTGTCTTAAGGGTAGGAAGATCATAGTCAGTAACTGTCTTAGTCAGGGTTTTTATTCCTGCACAAACATCATGACCAAGAAGCAAGTTGGGGAGGAAAGGGTTTATTCAGCTTACTTCCACATGGCTGTTGATCACCAGAGGAAGTCAGGACTGGAACTCAAGCAGGTCAGGAAGCAGGAGCTGATGCAGAGGCCATGGAGGGATGTTCCTTACTGGCTTTCTTCCCCTGGCTTGCTCAGCCTGCTCTCTTATAGAACTCAAGACTTCCAAGCCCAGAGATGGCACCACCCACAAGGGGCCCTACCCCCTTGATCACTAATTGAGAAAATTTGTGTGTCAAGTTGACACACAAAACTAGCCAGTACAGTAACCAATCACATAGTTTAACAAAATGACAGAAATAAAGAAAACCTTGAATGCCCTCTCAAGGCAGAGAAAGCACATGTAGGCAAAGAGACATGGTCCTGTCTTCTCTTTGGTTTTATTTTCTGCTTCCTGGTCATAATGCTATTTAACCACGGAACTTTCAGAGAAAAGAAGTGATGAGGCTAGGAACATTCAGGGATGCATGGCAGTAGACAGGCTAAGCTCACCTCATGACTACACACGGCCGAGTGGGAAAGGGTAGGCCATCTGCTGACTCAGGGTGTCTTTTCCCCAGGCACATGGGAATTCTGGAAGAAGCCCTGCCCCCAACAAGCCAAACACATGCACTGGAGGTTTAAAACCCTGCTTTTGTAGATCTCCTTTCCCAAACCTCTCCTCAGATCTGCAGCTGTAGGGAACAGACAGAAACCTTTATAGCAGGAAGGTTCGGGGGCATACCAGGCAGGGGATGAGCACAAGGAAGGAGGGAGGGCACCGTCGGCCATCCGTTCCATCTGTTAGGTACAGTGAGCCCTCTGTACCTGTGGGTTTGCATCCTGAAATTAACCAGTTGTGGATAGGGAAAAAGTATGTCTATACTAAACACACACAGACAATTTTCCTTCTCAGTGTTTTTCTAAGCAATGGACTGTAGACACTGCTTACATAGTGAATGTGCTGTGTTGGGTATTTGAAGGCAGCTAGAAATGAGGTAAGGCATGTGGGATGATACACTTTAATACATTGGTCCAGTTTATCCTCTTTCTTTCCATAATAAGTGAGCATGGGTTGGAGGACGCAAAGTCGGACCCAGTGTTTTCAAGGTGGGAATGAACCCAAGTCACCGTTCTGATTTCAGTATGTCGATCTGTGTCTTTACTGTCATAAAGACAAGAGCTGACATTTCAGAATTAGTTAGAATACATTGTAGAAGACCCCAGAGAACGTGGAAATGCAGTCATTTGGGGGCTTGTGAGCCTGATGTCCTAGGGAGTCTAACAAAGGCACCTGAAGGAATTTCGAGTGCCAAGCACATCGATGTGTTTTTATCCCTCACCGGAGATGCTTCAGCCAGTTGTTTGGGCTTTCATCTGGAGGTCTGTTTTTAATAGTTTCCAGGTCTGTCAGTGATCGCAAACGGGTTGAGTGTGATCGGCACACGGAGCAAGAGGGAAACAGACCGCTAAGAGGCATTCAGTAGCTTCTGTACTGGTCTTCGCTTGTATGAACTACTCCACGGTTATGGACCTGAGCTTGATCAAGTTCAAGCCTGGTGGTTCTTGGCGGAAAAGGGGGTGATTTCCTATACTTCTGTTCTGAGACCCATTTGTACAAAGGACACTCATTTAGACTATATTTGTTTCTTCTCAAAGTAACATTACGGCCCCCTTTGTCAGAATGCATGTATCTGTTGGTAGCTCTAGACCCTGGGTAGCCCAAAGGCATGGGTATCATGTTGATGATGGCTATCTTTACTGGCTCAATTCATTGCAGAAACAGCCAAGACACAAAGATAGTCCCCTTTAAAACAACCATCTCTTGTGGTAACTGACCTAGTCCTATGAAAGCAAGGCTTCACTCCAAAATCTTAACCCACCCTCCCCCCGATCGATTACTACCTCTTTAATGGCCTGCCTCCCAGCACCACTACAGTGGCAATCACACGTCAACATGTATTTAGAGAGGACAGACTGTATTCAAACCAGAACAGGTGTTCAAGTGGAAAAGGTTGCTACCTCATTTCCCCCAGTGCTTGTCATCCGACCCTGAACCCCTGCATCAGTGCTTACAAGCAGCTTGTTCTTCATGTGGTGCCAAGGTAGAAGGCGAAGTGGGATGCAGAGAAATAGTAAGGAGTAGGGCTCAGGATTCCTGTGAGGAGCTCTGCTACAGACACAGAGGAGCAAATGGGCTGAGCAAAGGTCAGAGGACCTCCAGGATCTTCCCACAGCCTATCATTGCTCACTTCCTTCTCTGCAAGAAAACCACCTGGGTCCGAACCAGAGATAGCCAAAGTCAATTCTGAGTCATTTCTCATCTTTCATTCCCAGCACCCTAACCTGGACTCAGGGTAGGAAAATTAAGAAGCAAAACAAATCCATCAGACACAAGAGGTACCCAAGAATGTATATGTGTGCGCATGAGTTTGTGTGAGTGTGTGGGGGTGCTGGGAATCAGAATTCATGTCGCCGTGCTCACATGACAGGCACCTTACTGATGAAGCCATCTCCTCAGCCCAAAATTTGTTGTGAAGTATGTCTGTGCACCACACTCTCACCTTCATTCTCACCTAGCTTCCTCATCTCTGTCCACATTATATATCGTGTGGCCATCCACCCTCCAGAAGACAGCAACTATAGAGAAATCTAGCTTGTTCAGTTTTGTCCCATTGAATCATTGAATCTTTTCTTTTCCTTCCTTCCTTCCCTCCCTCCTTTCCTCCTCCCCCTCTCTTCCTTCCTTCCTTCCTTCCTTTCTTTCTTTCTTTCTTTCTTTCTTTCTTTCTTTCTTTCTTTCTTTCTTTCTTCCTTTCTTTCTTTCCTTGTTGGAGACAGGGTGTCTCTGTTAGCTTTCGGTGTCCTGGAATATGCTATGTTAGCCAGGCTGGCCTCAGACTCACAGAGATCCACCTGCCCCAGCCTCTGGAGTACCTAGACTCATGGCAGGTAACACTATGCTTGGTAGCATTGATTTTCAACGAGTCACTCACTAAAATTGCATAAAATTAAAAAGTAGAAAGAAATACACATGGGAAAGCTTTGTTCTCATACCATTCATTAAGCACTAGTTTTTTTTTCTTCTTGTGAAGCAACTCAGTGTTTATTTTGGCTTCCAGAGATAGTCTGTGGAGAAGTTACTCTGGCCCCAAATCTTTTTCCTGGAAGACTGAAGAAATTCAAAGATCATCTAGATAATTTCCAGGCTTAATCTCCTATTGGCACATTCATTGGTTTGGAGCAAGTCATTAAAAAAAAAAAGCCTGAAGCATGTACAATAAGCTTAATAGGGGCCAGAGAAGAAAGCTACCACTGCCCTCCAAGACAAGTGCCCCAGACACTCAGAAAGAGGCCTACATAGCAGGAATCTATTTACTGACCCCAACATCTTTCCCCTTCTATGGTCAGGGGCATCTTGACAGCAGACTCTTACTGCAGGGTCCCTGGAACACATGAGGCAGTCAGTAAATGTTCAGAGAGTACATTGGGGGCTGGGCAGGGGATGGGGTGCAGGGGCAGACAGAGACTAACCGAAGGACCCACATCAATGGAAAAATGCCAGTGCAGGACTCACGACCCAGTGAGACCTCCAGTTCTGAGCCTCTGGAGTTCTGAGAGTTTTCTCTGGACAGAAGGAAATCAGAAAAAAGATGAACTTCACTCTATAGCACAGAAAGCTAATGAAGAGGGAGGGTGAGATCCATTGTAGGTGGGGGTAGATAAATTGCCAAAACAGAGGATTACAGAAGTGCTCTGGATATTGCAAAGGCAAGTGAGAACCTGCTGCGCACACACACAGTGCTTAGGGGAAGGCTGGTTAAGTGTTTAGCCAGGTACCCTGAGACACATCCGTGGTGCTGCCACAACACCCAAAGAAGGATTGGAACCCTGTTTCTAGGATACTGAAAGAGAACTGAGGCTTCCAAGCCTGGGAATGTTAATGACAGGCAATCTGGTAAACCAGAAGTTCAGCATCCATTCTGTGGAAAGAACTGGGGATGGGTGAAGTTGTGGGAAAGAGAGAGGAAAAAAATGTATCTAAGCATTATGAGGTCAGATATGATGGGGCAGATTAGAAGGTTGAGGCAGGTTGCAAATTAGAAGGCAGCCTGGGACTCCGTGTAAAGGCATGAGAGAGAGAGAGAAAGAGAGAGAGAGAGAATGAGAGAGAGAGAGAGAGAGAGAGAGAGAGAGAGAGAGAGAGA
>JADRCD010225493.1:7524-22381 GCA_019843815.1 Montemys delectorum | reverse complement strand
GGGGGAGCACTCTCACAGAAGCAGGGGGAGAGGGGATGGTATAGGGGGTTTGCAGAAGGGAAACCAGAAAAGGGGATAAGATTTAAAATGTAAAGAAACAAAATAACCAATAAAAAATTATAAAAACAAAAAAGTATCTCTGATGGCAACTTATAAGTGGCTCTTCTCTTTTTATCATTTGTTCATAGTATCTTCACGATACAAATTAACTGTGTCATAAAAGCCTATCCAAATGTGCTCAGCTCTGAAATGTTTCTACAGAACACTGTGCTTTACATACTGGCAGTGCTGATGTAGAAGCTACTTTGTAAGCAGCAAAAACATCAGAACCCCAAAAAGAATGCCTTTGAATAGCCTCACAGGCCACCATGGAGAAAGTATGAAAACATATCGTTTGAAATGCTTCGTAGTTCTGAAAAAGATGAATATCAGTCATATGATCCAACAACTTAACACATGGGTATATACTGAAAAGAGATGAAAAACTGTCCCATAAATATGAATATCAATAGTGCCAACACCCTTAGCAACACTGAACAGTAGGGACAATCTTACTGCCTATCAACAGACAGCATGAGGCAATCTAGACAGTGACGTACTAATCTAGCCACAGAAAGGAACAAGGTACCATGTGTTATGACATAAGTGAATTTCAAACCCGAGGGAAGGCAGACTCAGAAGGACACTGACAGCCAAAGGTTTCCTGAAAGAAAGTGTGGGTACAGAAAGGAAGCCCTGACTACAAAAGCGTCACTGGACACGGGAGAGCTCCAGGGGACCCAGACTGACACAAGTACTACAGAAGGAAGTTGTGGGTGATGAGCTGCTAACTCTGCACATGTATTTAAAACCACTCAGTGGACAGTTAATGTGGGAGAACTTTGTGTTTATACCTAAATAAAGATTTTTTTTAAGACTCTAAAAATACATCCTTTCAAATGAATAAGTGAAAGGATGAAGCTAAATGACGGTGTTTGCTCGCACTTAAGGGTCCCTTAGCTTCACAACACTCCAATAGTTACAGTTGTAGTAGCAGTAATATAAAAAAAATAAGCTTTTCTAAAAGTTGTTAAATTTACATACAATTGCTGAAATCTTTCTCCATTTTTTTCTTTCCAGTTATCTACTTGATCCTTTCATATTAACACCTGGTAAATTTTAGTATGTTTCCATTTTCTTACTTTGTGGATTATAAAAAGTTATGTGTGAAACTGAACCATTGGCCCCTTCTCAGTCACGGGAAGTCTGGCAGATGCATGGTTCTAGGTGGGGCCTGAAAAATGCAGAGCAATCTGGCCAGGTCAGAGTTCTCAGAACTAGGCCATCAAGGATTTTGTTTCTGCTTTTGTTGTTTTTTTTTTTTTTTTTTTTTTTTTTGAATAACTAGAGGACGGTCTCCAGACAGCCAAGAGAAAGGGAAGGCTTTGCATATTCAGTCAGAATCTAGTCACATTTATCCAGGTAGTGTGGCTAACCTAACTTCCTGATGAGTCCCAGGGAACCTGTCTCCATAGCAACCTTTATGAAGGCTGCCTCTTCCATTCCCTCAGTGATACCTGGCTTTGCCCAGGATGCTTCGGCAGAGGAGACACCTGCCACATTTCCCATGTTATTGATGTTCATGTATCTTTCTCAGTTGTCAGTGATCGCTTGTCAGTGTTCGGTTGGATACGACACAGCGTGTTGAGCCCTCAGGACTCAAGTCTTCCTCCTTCCTTTTGCTGTTATGGCCAGTAACACTGTTATGGCTGGCAGGGAACACTCAGCCATCCTTGGTGAGTGTTGTACGTGGAATATACAAGACATTTGTTCACCACACAGAAGTGATGTGAGCAGCTCCCAGAAGCTGTGGTGCTAGTGAACTGAACTGAGTTCACCTGCTTACTTGTTTACCCACTGAGCTCTCTCTCAAACCCACTAAATAGAATGCCTTAAAATTATTGAAATTTTAAAATTATTGAAACTTTATTGAAATTTTAAAATTATGAAATGCCATAAGAGGCATTTCAGAAGAGATCAATTATATTGATAAAAGGCTCTAATTACAGAGCTGTTGGTAGTCTTTGATCTTATTTTAAAGGCATCTGGATGGTGTCTACAGTTCCATCTTGATCAAAATGCCTGTGAGTTAATTTTTCTATTTCGTACATGAGAGAAAAAATTAATAAATCTGCAGCGACCCACAGCCAAACACTGGACTGAACTCAGAGAGTCTTGTGGAAGAGTTGAGGGAAAGATTGAGGGAATAGGATCTCCACAGGAAGACCAACAGAGTCAACTAACCTGGACACTCGGGAGCTCTCAGAGACTGAGTCAACTACCAAAGAGCATACGCAGCAGACCAAGGTCCCTGGCATATACGTAGCAGATGGGCAGCCTGATCTTTCTGTGGGTCCTAAACAATTGGAGTGGGGGCTATCCCTAAAGCTGTTGCCTGTCTGGAATCTGTTCCCCTAACTGGGCTGTCTTGCTGTCTTGTCTGCCTCGGTGGGAGAGGATACATCTGACCCTTCAGAGACTTGATGTGCCCAAGGGGGCTCACACTCTCAGAGGAAGGGGAAGGGAGGACATGGGGAAGGACTGTGTGAGGCGGGGACTGGGATGAGGGGGTTAGTGATCGAGATGCAAAGTGAATAAACAAACAAATAAATAAATAAATAAACTAGTAAACCATCTATATTGTTTATATTTATAATTGTATGTGCGTTTTGATGTCCTCTATTCTTTCTGGCTGAAAGAGTAGAAGCTTATAGACAACAACCTTTCTCCACAACAGGGCTTGGACATTCAGGCCAAGCATCCTACAAGTACATCTCCTCCACCCACCCAGGAGGCGACACTTTTTAATCAGCCCCCTACAACTGTACCTGCCCTCTACCTATGACCAGGCACTTATAGGGCCCTCCACATAACCAGAGCCCCCCAGAGTCAATCTAACCAAGCCTACACCTTGCCCTTTCTGGATGGCTCCAATGAAGGCCATAGTCCAAGGCCTCCCTTTGTTCTTGGCCTTCGGGTTCTGGAGCCATTGACCCCTGGTGCTTCCCCACATGGCCTCCAGGGGCCTCCTGTTTCTGAGGCCTGTGAGCAGAATACACTTTGTTTTCTTGAGACTATCCATGTCTCCTCTGTGGCTGTACCTGAATGGCTGTTACATGAAAGAACACAGAGCAGGCTGAAGGTGCTAGGATCCCATGGAGAGCAACACGACACTGCACATATGGAGAACAACAGGCCACTGTACGTGTGGAGAGTGACAGGCCACTGCATGTATGGAGAGCAACACACCACTGCACATATGAAGAGCGACATGCCACTGCACATGTGGAGAGCAACATGCCACTGCACATATGGAAAGTGACACTTCATATATGGAGAGTGACGTGACACTATACATATTGAAAGCAACATGCCACTGTACATATGGAGAGTGACAGACTACTGCACGTATGGAGAGCAACACAACACCCCACATATGGAGGGTGACTTGATACTGCACATATGGAGAAAAACATGACACTGTACTTATGGAGAACAACTTGGCACTGCACATATGAAGAGTGACACTCCATTGCACATATGGAGAACAACATGGCATTGCACATATGGAGGGTGACATGATACTGCACATATAGAGAACATGCCACTGTACATATGAAGAGCAACATGCCACTGCACATACCCAGCCCATTCAAGATACCAGTGGGGGAAAAAAAGCCTAAAACCAATTATTGTAGTTTGCTCTAAGAATTAAGTTCCACCACCTGTTTCCTTCTTCATCAAACCAAAGCCATGAAAAGAAGGAGTCTGGAATGCAGTAATACATTTGCACTCCAAGATGCTTGTTAAAGACGAAGCCTCCAGATAGAGCAGCCTTGTCTGTAGCAGCATCCATGAACTAAGACAGCTTTCGAAATCCCAAGAATCTGAAACTTCCACTCTCTGCACTAAAGATAGATCCTATTGTTAGTGACAGGCAGGGGTTGCAAAGCAACGACCTTTGTTTTGGTGCCTCTGGGGTCATCTAATGTTCCTGTCCTGGGTGATCTGGGAGGATTTTTAACTGACTCTTACCATTACTAAAACATGCTCATGCTGACTGGTCTGGCCTCCGTGTTTTAAATGCAGTTATGTGCGGTTGTGTGCGGCTGTGTGCAATTGTGTGTGGTTGTGTGAGGTTGTGTGAGGTGGTATGTGGATGTGTGAGTTTATGTGCAGTTGTGTGCTTTTTCCCAGGTCCTACCTCGAACAAAGACATAAGCACTGTACTGTTCGTAATACTCTCCCATTCGCACTCGGATTGTATAGAGACCTTCATCTTCTTTGTTGAGGTGAGAGAACGTGAGTGTTGCCCGGTCTCCACTCCAGTGTGGCTGCACCCATTTTGATGGAGAAACAGGTACTCCTAGAAATGTAAAAAGACAAGTGGATTCATTGATTTTTTTTTTCCGCTACTCCACCCCTCCCTCTCTCTGTCTTCATTGAAAGTTATTTAACTCTTAGAACTCTCTAGATCTTTAAACCATTCTAGTGTGTTTAATATTAGGGAGACTATTAAGCAGAAGTGAGGGACTACAGGACAGACATGTAACTTGTAACATCTGACAAATTTAAAATGTAAAGCTCTTTTTTTCAAAGAACGAAGAAGTTCAAAGTGTTGAGTTTTACCTCTGTGCTGGTTGATTTATGTCAGGCTATGGTTCTCTGAAAGGAGGGAAACTCAATTGAGAAAATGCCTCCACAAGATTTGGCTGTTAGGCATTTTCTTAATTAGTGATTGATGTGAGAAAGCCCAGCCCATTGTGAGTGGTGCCACCCTGGGCAGGTGGTCCTGAGTTCTATAAGAAAGCAGGATGAGCAAGTCAGAACAAGTCATTAGCAGCAGCCCTCCATGGCCTCTGCTTCAGTTCCTGCCTCTAGGTTCCTGCCTTCTCTGAGCTGCTGGCCTGATTTCCCTCAATGATAGACTGTGATGTGAAAATATAAGCAAAATAAATCCCTCCTCCATGGAGGTTCACCACAGCAAGAGTAACCCTAGCTAAACCTCTTTTTATTTTAAATATCTTTTTACTTATAATAGGGGTCATACAAACTACAAAATAATGTTTTGGTACCATAACTTATGTGCAACAGATAAATACAAATTTTAATATTCTAGAATTGGTGAGTGTTGAGGAAGAATTTTTCAAAAAGACTCAGTGGTACAAATCATTTTTTGTATTATGTGAATTTAATTTTAAATGTAAATTTATACAATTGTATTTTAATGTTTTTTCTGTTATGTCCCTTAACTTTAGAAGTCACGATTCATATATAGTCCAAAACGTCTGCTTATACATCTCATCACTGTGTTTTCTTTCAGCTATAAGGAAAAATTGATTCCTTTTGTTAATAATTGGCCCACTCAGAATTTTATGTAAAAAGCATGTTCTTTCCACTGAATGCTAAAATCTCTAAACTTTGTTTTTAAGACTCAGACCCGGGCTGGAGAGATGGCTCAGCAGGTAAGAGCACTAACTGCTCTTCCAAAGGTCTTGAGTTCAAATCCCAGCAACCACATGGTGGCTCACAACCACACATAATGAGATCTAACTCATTTGATACATTTATATATAATAATAAATAAATCGCCAAGCAGTGGTGGCGCATGCCTTTAATCCCAGCACTTGGGAGGCAGAGGCAGGCAGATTTCTGAGTTCGAGGCCAGCCTGGTCTACAGAGTGAATTCCAGGACAGCCAGGGCTACACAGAGAAACCCTGTCTCAAAAAAAACAAAACAAAACAAGATCTCAATCTAGCTGCACTAAAAATTTTATTTTTCCATATGTTTACTTTCATTTTAACTTTTTATAAAAGATGTATTTATTAGTATACTTATGTACACTGTAGCTGACTTCAGACACACCAGGAGAGGGCATCAGACCTCATTACAGGTGGTTGTGAGCCACCGTGTGGTTGCTGGGATTTGAACTCAGGACCTTCAGGAAGAGCAGTCAGTGTTCTTACCCGCTGAGCCGTCTCGCCAGCCCCTTTCCATATGTTTTCTAAGGGTGGTGGTCATTGCTGACAATCTACATCTCGAAGTTTTTCTCTAGGGTGGTGATTAAATTATTAGTCTGCTCCAACAGTAATGCCTGAAAGTGATCAAGCATCAGTATTGTGAGTGTCAGAGACACTGCCTCACTTCCAATAAAGGGACTGGAAGCCCTCTTAAAGTTTTCATACGATTCTTAGATGAAGAGGGATGTGAGGGCAGCAAGCAGAGCAGAGCTCCATAACAACATGAAGTTCTCAGGGCACGTGGTCCTTGGGGCTGTCCTACACCAAGGATCACGCATGTGGTTGTGTTAACAGGTGGGCCATATTCCATGAGTTCTAAAGCAATTTTTTGTTTCTCCTGCATGGCCTTCCTACTGTGGGTCTCCATACTGCTTCCCTACAGAATCTGTTCTGTCCTCTGGGGTCCAGTCAGAGTTACCACTTCAATGCTGCTGCTGCTGCTGCTGCTGCTGCTGCTGCTGCTGGGACCACTGTCTTGCTAATTCCAATCTGGACCAGGTCATGGTCCCAATCATCATGTTGGAACCTTATGGGTCCCAGACTGTCCCAGATGTTCAAATGTGCACCTGACAGCCAGGCCCTTAGCTCAGTGGGCATGTTGCCCACAGTCCATCACTAGCCTAAGCCTATATTGTCTGGTTGACCAGTTGGCCTGTCTTTTCTGCTATATTCATGCACTCTAGTCCCATGGGATTTCACATATAAAATTTAAGTTCATAGATAAAATGAGGGGCTTGAGAGATGGATCAGTGATTAAGAACATCAGCTGCTTTGCCTGAGGACTTGGGTTCAATTCTCAACACCTATACTGTGGCTCACAACCATCTGTTACTCCAGCCCCTGGAGGAATTTAATAGCCTCCTCTATCAGTGCATATATTGTATGCACAGATATACATCCAGGCAAAACATAATTAAATTTTGTTTAATATACATAATTAAACGTTTTAAAAGGATAAAATGATATGAATGTCAAACCAATGGCTACATAATATTAAACCCAGCTCAACTGGCCTTCCAGAGCAGTCCTGTGTGCTGGCACTGTTTATAGACCCCAAAAGTCAGTTCCAGCAAAAGCAAAACAAACATTGTAATTTTTATTTATTTTGTATCCATTTTTGTACTAACTTACATATTTCATATGAAGAATATATTTACTATAAACTTTTAAAATATAAACACTATCACATTAAAGTAAGATTATTAATGTCTGAATTGCTTCTAAAATTTTACTCTGCTAATTAATAATTTTAGTACATAATTATTTGATGAGATTATATGTTTTTAAAATTTTATACAACTCTTATAAATGATACCTATAAGTAAAAATACTTAACCTAATAACCTAGCTTATAAAGTAAATATACAAGTTTTTTCGTAATTTGTTACATATATTTCTTGGTGACAAGGAAGTGTTACCTTCAAAATTATATTTTAGCTGGATATGGTGGCACACATCATTAATCCCAGCACAGGGGAGGCAGAATCTGTCAAAACTCTGTGAATTTGAAGCCAGCCTGGTCTACATAGTGAGTTCCAGGCAGCCAGGGCTACACAGTGAGACCTTGTCTCAGGGATTAAACAGAACAACAATTGTGTGTATGTATGTTACATATATGTGTGTGTGTATGGTACATATGTGTATATGTATGGTACACACATATATATACATGTTGTCTTCATTTTAAAATGTATCTAAAAACTTAGTACAGCAATGTGTTGTCTTTAGCTTATAGGTTCTGTTAACCCTGAGAAGCGGGTCGGCAATTGACCCACATTGCATGAATCTTTAATTAAGAAGCAAGTAAGAACGCAGTCCAAAGACTCACCATTTCTATACCACTGGACCTCTGGCTGGAAGTGTTTTATTTCGGGAGTGATGACCACACGACAGCCCAGACTCATGGTCTCTCCTTCTCTTCCAAAAGACACATCAAACTTATCATCAAAGTGGATCTCAAACTTGGATGCATAACCGTAAGGGGTCACAGCAACTGAGTACAACAGAAATAAATGCCAGTAGTGTATTCTCTTTCTCTTTGAAGAAATACAGTATTATAACAAGCTTAGGCAGAAAGCAGCTAAGATTAAAAAAAAAAAAAAAGACCAAATTATTTATGTGGGCAAAAACCAAGTGCTATATAGGAAGTACATAGAACATATGCTTTCTAACTCATTAATCATATAAGATAAATGTCTATATTTATTTATTATTACAAGGAACACAATTTAACAGGTCACATGTAATTCTAAAATGTAAATTAAAACCACAACCACATTTAGTCTAGACTTTCTTATAGTATAGGAGGCTTTTTTTGGGGGGGGGGGGGGTTTCAAGACAGGGTTTCTCTGTATAGCCCTGGCAGGATGGCTTCAAACTCAGAAATTGGCCTGCCTCTGCCTCCCAAGTACTGGGATTAAAGGCATGCGCCACCACCGCCCGGCTGTAATAGGAGCTTTTTAATCTTAGATTTTTATGTGAATTCTACTGCTTAAGTAGAGGTGACAGTGGAATGCTTTGTCCCCAGGGTGTTAGAGCTGACTTCCCACTGAATACCAAGGCAGTCTTTGATAATCAAGCTCAATTCCAGATACAGAGAAGTTAGAGGCTGCACACACTTTCAGTTGGCTTTGGGACCTTAGGACTGATAGAGAACTTTCTTATAGCTCTCCTCTCTCCCCCAAGACAGCTCCATAGCTAGCCTAGGCCCTGAAGCCTGTGCAGGATAGGGCCCAGTCAGATCTCTCAGATCTCACTGGAATATTATCACATAGAAATTAGGCAGATGGCAGATGTTCTTCAAAGAGAAGCTATTTCCCCGTTGACTAGTGGTTGCCTGGTAACACACAAGTTGGAGGCAGTACGATGTGTTGGTTGAAAATCAAAGTTCTGGAAAGTTCTGTGGGTGTATGTGGGCAGTCATTTAGCCATACTCTGAGTCTCATACAAAAGTTTCTCTGGAGAATATCATGGTACTTAGATTATAGGATTATTGTGATCTTAACTGAACTGATAGCTATTAAATACTTAGGATACCTGACAACATTGAACTTAATGAAGGACAGGTTGTATTTTCAATATAATATTTCAAGGCTTTGGGAAAAGAAGCAAGACACGACAAGAAAGGACTCTAGAACTAGACTTTGGCAGTTATGGGCTACAAAGTCATGGCAGTGGCTGTCTACTACCATGAGTTCCAGAACCCCCATCTGGAAGGAGAGAGACTAATGACTGTTATCAGGTTATTACAACTACATACCCAGGTAAAGTGCCTAGCACATTAAGTAACATGTCTATATGTAGCAATTTCTTTCCTAATCCAGGAGAGTTGATGGTGATTTTTAGACATTTGCTCAACCTATGAATATTTCTAAGAATAATCTTCAGGAAGTTATACTATTACGAACTTTTAGTATTTTTCCTATTGATGTTTCTTATATTTTACATAGATCATTAAAACTGAAGTAACTTTCTGAAAAGCATATGACTAATTAATAGGATTGTTTTGTTTTCAACCAATCCATGGTACTGCCTCCACTTGTGTGTTACCAGGCAACCACTAGTCAACAGGAAAATAGCTTCTCTTTGAAGAACATCTGCCATCTGCCTAATTTCTATGTGATAATATTCCAGTGAAATCTGAGAGATCTGACTGGGCCCTATCCTGCACAGACTTCAGAGCCTATGCTGGCTACGGAGCTGTCTTGGGAGAGAGAGGAGAGTTATAAAAAAGTCCTATATCAGTCCAAGATCCCTAACCCAAGTGGAAGTGTGTGCAGTCTCTAACTTCTCTGTATCTGAAATTGAGCGTGACCATCAAAGACTGCCTTGGTATTCAGTGGGAAGTCAGCTCTAACACCCTGGGGACAAAGCATCCCACTGTCACCCCTATGTGCCTATGTCACATGTGCTTTCCCACACAACATACTGCAAATAAAAATTTACCAACTCTATAAGGTTTCAAGGACTTTGCAATGAATTGATACAAATAGAAAACACCTGCCCACATTAGAAAACAAAAATGTGTCAACCATTAAAACAAAACCAAGATCAGAAAGATTTGTCTGTGAAGCTTACAAGTATATTCTAAGCACCTGGCACATATGTATGTGTAATTAAACACACATTAATCGAATTTATGATTATAGACCCTCTCATTTCTGTTAGAAACAGATGTACAAAAGGCGATCAGAAGAGGCTGTGGAAGAAAAGAGTCAAGCTGGGCTTTCAGAACCTGGCTTGACGGTGAAGAAAAAGGGAGAAATCTGGCCATGGGAATGAATACAATAGGGTCAGAAGATTGAGGAATGATGAATCATGTCAATCATGGGGACTTTGGGACCTTTGTCATTGCTTCAGAGTTACTGATGTGATGGGGAAAGATCACTTCCCTCCCTTACTCTTCCACAAGATTGACACCAGGGTTTCTAACTTTGGAGTTAGGAACTATTCATGAAGTCAGTCAACAGGCTGTCTACCGACAGCAAACCAAACCAGGGAAATGGAAACCAAGCCAGGAGAAGGTAGTAGTATTAAATAGTTTCCGAACCACATGGTTTTAGTGCAGGATTCTATCAGACCTTCAAAGAAGACCTTTACTCTTCAAACTATTCCACAAAATAGAAACGGAAGAAACACTACCCAATTCATTCTATGAAGCCACAGTTACATTGAGTGTTCTCCCTTGGACATGGAACAGTTTCTGTCTAATCAGCGACTTTTCACAATTTCCTTTCATAGAGGACTTCATAAGAGATTTTTTTCTACTTCTATCATGTTTAATGTTCCAAATAGATTTTAAGAACTGGTTCAGTGCTGTCTTAGTCAGGGTTTCTTCTATTCCTGTATAAACATCATGACCATGAAGCAAGTTGGGGAGGAAAGGGTTTATTCAGCTTATTTCCACATGGCTGTTGATCACCAGAGGAAGTCAGGACTGGAACTCAAACAGGTCAGGAAGCAGGAGCTGATGCAGAGGCCATGGAGAGATGTTCCTTACTGGCTTGCTTCTCCTGGTTTGCTCAGCCTGCTCTCTTATAGAACTCAAGACTTCCAAGCCCAGAGATGGCACCACCCACAAGGGGCCCTACCCCCTTGATCACTAATTGAGAAAATGCCCCACAGCTAGATCTCATGGAGGCACTTCCCCAACTGAAGCTCCCTTCTCTGTGATAACTGCAGCCTGTGTCAAGTTGACACACAAAACTAGCCAGTACAAGTGCATATTACCTTTAGGTTCAGAAGATATCATGTATATTTAAGAGGCATTTAACTATTATAAGTTATTTTGATGACTTAAAATATATCAATACTGAGTTGTATATTTTAAAATAAATTTTATTAGTTTAATAAAAAATAGAAAAACACAGTTACGTTATGTAAATATGCATTTGTTTTAATCCCAGGTGTGGGATATAAGGCTGCTTTGGATCATCTACAGCTGCTTTGTCTCATGCTCTGGCAGGCGAGTGATTCTGCCAGCTGAGTATGGTTTATGTTTAGAATTCTGGGGACATTTTAGAGAGTATAAAAAAGCCAGAGCCTTGAGAGGCTGCTGTGGCTGCTGCACCCCTGCTGCTGGCCTCCTTCCTGCTCCCTCTGCTGCTGGCCTCTACCACCCCCCACCCCACCCTGTCACCCTCCCACCCCCCACCCCCCACTCCAGCTGTTGCTGCTGGTTGGAGATGTCCTGACAACTAAGACTGAACTTGTCCCATGGAATTTGATGCCCCTAATCAGCAGGAAGTAGAATAAAGAGATCTATGCCCCCCCCCTTCTTCTCTAATCTTCTTTTTCTCCTACCTACTGTTGGGGTTGGAAGAGATTGGGGTGGAGAAGGGTGGTAGGTATAAGAACTCGATAAAGTAACAAAAAGTATAGTTACCTACACTCACTGTTTATTATTTAATGTGTAGAAAATAAGTGTGGGCTTGACTGTCTGAGCATATGATCAGTTTAACAAATATAAACAGACTAATTTTAAAATATAAAGAACAAAATAATTAATCTTGGAAACAGAATAGAAAACAAAGAATTTAAAAACAGCAAAGTAACCATGGGTGGGTAGTGGGTATTATATCCATCACGGCATAATACATAGGTATTGTGAATTTATTTCATTATTTTAAAAATCATGTTGCCTCCTTAAACTCAAGGGTTCAGAACATTGTTTGGGATTTGAGCATTTACTGTGGTACACTTTGCATAAAGATGGTGCTTAGTAAATGTGATGTTAAACTTACAGCTGAGAGGCATGGAAACCCCACCACGGAGGAGAGACTCATCCAATTCCCCCTTATATCCTAGAGAAGACAAGAGGAGACATGTGAGCTACTTTGTATTGCCTGAATTTTTAGCATGGGCAGGAGTTTTAAATCCACTTTGAATAAAGGAAAGGCAAACCTACTCTTTACCACAACTGAGGCATATGCTGAGAGCTCTCCTTGGACATTCATTGCCGAGGCCCTGTACTGAGCCGTGTCTTCAAAGTCACACCTGCAAAAACACACGAAGATGAATGACTGTGCTGGTGAGTCCTTGTAACAGTTGGCTCTTTGCTTTGCTAACAGAGCAGATCGTAAATTAATGGCTCACATGTAGCTCTTTAGGACTCTTGATGAAGGGATTGTCCCTGTTGCTTTGGTACACTATATAGTCCAAGTTATCTACTGATTTTCACACTGCAGTAGAGTGGGAAGAAAATATCTGTGATCCTAACCTTGGTTCATTTAAAATGCCAAAGAGTTAACAAAGTACTAAAGATATCAATTACATCCAGTAACTGCTTTGTACTGCTGAAGGAAAAAATGCCCAGCCATGCATATAGTGTTGGAGCAGGTGATGACTCTGAGTGTGTATGCTCCATGCTGTCCTGCTCCAGGAAGGAGGCTTTGGTCTAGCATCACGATGACAGGGGAGAGAAAGAAACAACTTTTTGTGACAGTTTCCCACAGCCTCCCTGAGCCACAAACCGGCACAAGGCTGGTCTTTGATAACATTCCATATTGTAGTTTCAAAGCATAAGAAACTTCATCTGTTCTATTGATGTTTGGGCTCCAATTGGAGTTCCAGCTCATGGCATAACACAAGTACCTTCTGGGTGTTCCTTTGCTTTGTAGTACAGGAACAGGAAAGTCTAACAAAAATGCTGGAACAACGCCCTCACAGAGGTCAGATTAAGATTCCGGGTAGACTGTTTTGTCTCTAATCACTCTAGTTCTGTTCTTCCTTGTTTCTCTAGGTTTACTTAGTTTCATTTGTGATACACTGTGTCTTTCTGGAATGAAAGGCATTAGACTCCAGGATCGTAAATACAATTGCCTTTCTCAGAGCTGTTTAATTTTAGAAACCACCATTAGGCTTACTGCTGCTTAAGAAGAAGCGATTTCACTGCAGATTGGGGCTTGGTGAGTATCAGGGAGCTTAGGGTTCTCTTTGAAGCCCAGGGTCTACTGAGCCAACTCTTCTATGCAAGAGGACTGCAAATGCTGTCTGTGAGGATGCCTGGTGTCAGCTTTCCCTTTTCAGCTTAGTACATGCTGCTTGTCTGAACTGAAACTGTGGGCGCTTGTCTACTGTTTCCATCCACATAATCAGGTTTGCATTTCAAACCATCTTAGGAAACATTACGCATTTTTTTTTTTTTAGGACTTGGAAATTTTAACAGAGTTTCCATTTCAAATTTTGCTTAACCCTGAAACGTCCCAATGTTGGTCCCTGTCTCACCCACACAGATTAATAAGCTTAGCACATAGTGCCCCTTAGTGAGCTGCAGGGAAGACCATTCTCCCAGTCTATCCAACTTCAGTGACACCCATCCCAGTCCCTATGCCTTTTGTTGGTTAAAAATAAAAGAACACGGTGCTGTGGGCTTGGAATTCTATGGTGATTCACTGACATAGAGATGCCTACTTAAGCAATTACCTTCTTGATAATTTCTATAGGATATACTCATACAGATAGAGGGATAAATTAAAATTCACATACTCATTTTACCATCTTTTGTGAAGTTCAAGTGTGAGACTGAGTCAGGAGGTAATGCGTGCACAGCAGACTTAGTCATCATGCATGTCACCTAAACTGCCAACCAAAGAATACACATGGAGGAACCTTATCATCAATGGGTGGCTTGTGGGGGAGGCCCTTGATCCTGTGGAGGCTCAATGCCCCAGAGTAGTAGGGGAATGCCAGGGTGGTGAGGTGGGAGTGGATAGGGGAGCACTCTCATAGAAGAAGCAGGGGGAGGGGAGGAGATAGGGGGTTTGGGGAGAGGAAACCGGGAAGAGGAATAACATTTGAAATGTAAACAAATAAAATAACCAACAAAAAAAAAGAAAATTATGAAGCTGCTATAAACATCACATGTGAGCTTTAAAATGTAGAAAACGAAAAGAAAAGAAAGAAAAGAAATGCACATGAAAGACCGTTAGATAAGCCTGCATGGGGACCAGAAAAAAAGATAATTTTGTCTGTGGTCTGAGTGATAAAATGCTTCCCTGAGTGTCTAATGGTGATACACATACACTCTGGTGTGCTCTTTGAGTGTCTGGTGGTCTCTCTCTCTCACACACACACACACACACACACACACACATATACTGGTGTGCTCTTGGGGTGTCTAGTGGTGACATATGCAAATGCTGGTGTGCTCTTGGAGTGTCTGGTTGTCACACACACAAACACACACCCACACACACAGGGAGAGTGAGAGAGAGAAAGAGAGAGATGTACTCGGAGTGTCTGGTGGTGACACACGCATACATGCACACACACACATTGGTGTGCTCTTGGAGTGTCT